>JBBPCZ010138909.1:0-20851 GCA_037974445.1 Brycinus macrolepidotus | reverse complement strand
TTGTTTATAATCACCAGTTTCTGACTTGTACAAATGTCCCTAACTTTAAGTTTTCAGTTTAAAATAAAGAAAATCCTCAGATTCTTTGTCTCAGCCCAGGCTTTCTTTGTCTCTGGAGACATGTGGCCGGCTTCACAGGAAGTTAATTAATGACTCTTGTCAGGCAGACATTATTTTACACTTTTATCTTTTATCTTACTTAAGGACACATTTTGAAGTTAAATGGACATTACAAACATTCTTGTCTTTAAACTCGGATCAGAACGAGACCAAGCACATGTATCTTCTTTTGAATGGATATGGATGAGAAGCCAGATGGCCGTATCTCGAGGTTCTATCTCCTCGTGAAAAGACAGTGAGATAGAACAGATTGCCTCCAGAGTCACTTGTTTCCTGGGGTGAGATGACAAGGGCCTTTGCGTGACCCTGAGAATGCAGTCGTAAAGATCTTTGGATCCTACACACTTAAACTGTATCAAACAAATTAAACATGCACAACCTTGAGGCAATTTTTGTGAATTTTCCAAAAATAAAACCATGGGCTTTACCATTCACCACATTTTAACTGTCAGGTCACAGTGAGGCTCCAGTCCAAAGATCTATCTTCATGTCATTAACCCTATGCCCACAAAGTTTTTCTTGACTTTGATTCTTGCCTACCCCTGTCAGTTCTGTTTGTTCATGAGACTGCCATATTTGACTTTGACCACAATTGCTTAGATTACATGATTCAGTTCTACTGACTAATTATTCAGATTTATTTGCTTGTCGGACTGTGTTCTGTTTTTGCCTTCTGCCTGTTAGAGTAAACTTTTGTACTCCTTGTATGGGTCCTCCCTGTTCTGTTCATAGTGCCACATGTCATTCAGGATTGGACATAGAGGGTTTGTGAGCAAAAAGTGCAGGTAAGTTTATTTACAACTGATGAAAAGTGCAAGTGGTGGAATGTGCTTGCAGGTGTGGTGCTCAGTTCTTCTTGCTAGCACGTGTCGGCAAGAGAGGGCATATGCTTTGCTGTGGTGGACCCCCACCTGGTGCCGGGTTGCTGGAAGTCTGGATTTCTAAAGACTGGGGCGGATGTGAACACTGTCTTCTGGGCCTGGAAGGCCTGCTTGGCCTCCTCCATCCAGTGGATCTTTTCCGGCTCTCCCTTCCTGGTAAAGTCAGAGAGGAGAAGGGAGCTGCTTATAGAGGAGAGGTTAGGCACAAAGTGTCTATATTAACTTGCCAGCCCCAGTACCTTTTTTTTGTGGTGGACGGACGGGGTTAGGTCCAGACAGCCTCCACCTTCTTGGGGCTTTAGCAGGTCCTGCCCAATCCTGTACCCCAGGTACTGTGCCTTGGTCAATCCCAGATGGCACTTACATGGGTTGGCTGTGTGAGCCCAGCCCGACGGAGCTCGGTGAGAATCTGATGGACATGGAATAGGTGGCCTTGCTAAGTCGGTGAGAGGCCATGTATTCTGAGTAGGCAGCAGCGTACTGGTGATGTAGGTGGAGGACCATGTCCATTAGGCGCTGGAACATGGTTGGAGCCCCATGCAACCTGAACGAAAGAACCCAGTACTGCCAGTGGCCAATGGCGGTACTTAAGGCTGTTTTGGGTCTCTCCTTGGGAATTACCTCCACTTGCCAGTAGCCAGAGGTTCAGAGTGGAAATAAACCTGGTTCTGCTTAACCATTCAACAAGGTCATCCACACAGGGCATGGGATAATTGTCATATTCAGAAATTAGTTTAGTTTTCTATTGTCGTTATAAAGCCAGAGGCTACTGTCAGGCTTGGGGACCACCACAGTAGTGCTGGACCAGGGGCTGGAGGACTCTTCAACAATGCTGTCCCTCAGCATTCGGCTTACCTCCTCCTCTGTAGCTTGACCCGATGGGGCACTGGGATGTGCCTTCTTCAGCACTGAACGCAGACACAATGTTTTGTAGAGCACAGGTATTTTCTTTAAACTGAGGCTCACGTTGAAGTTCCTCAGCAGCACTCCACTTAGCTGGGAGGCACAGAACTTGGGCACCTGTGGGCTTATGCAATCAGGGCCCAGTAGGATGAAGTCTGCGTAGTTCTCTCCTCACCTGATTCTCAGTGATAGTGATGGATGGTCCGTGTGTGTCAGAGTCGTCATCGGCAGGGGGATGGAGGCAATAGCAGGTGAGATGGTGGGAGAAGTAGAGCGATTCGATGGAGAGCAGCATTCTGGAGAAAGCTGGAGGAGCACTGGGTGCTGTGATGGTCATGCTGCAGCTGGAGGAGATGCGGGGCTGAGGCCTGTTGTAAACCTGTGTAGGATCAAATCTTGAAACCTCAGAATTAAAACAAAGGACCTCTGTCTCCAACCAAGTGGGGGTTGGAGGATCGGGTTGGAGCCATCTGGATTCTTGTCACCTCTGCACCTCCGGGAGGGGGGGGGCGGGCAGAATTCATCTCAGCTCTGTCTCACAGAGAAGGGGTCTGTTGTACATCTTTTTCTGTCTACAAAGAAAGGATATCCTGATTGCCCCAATTTACTCCACTTAGGGGGCCATAAAACTTTGGAAAGAGACATTCAGACCGACCTCAACCTGAACCCTTTTACTCAAGGAACATTCTAACCACACACACACACAGCAAAAGGGAGAGAAAATGCATTTCATTGTAATTAAAATTCTTATATTATAAAAACATAAGCCATAGTTTGATAACTCTGAATGGTATTTGGGTCATATTTGGTATCATCGGAAAGCTCTAATCATCCCTAATACGAAGCTTTAAGTTTCAACATGCAATTGTGGACTGTACAAAAGTTACGGAACTTTAATCCTGCCAACAATGAATTTCATACTTGGAGGGGAGGTCGTAAAAACCCCCTCCCTTCCTTTCTGCATGCCAAGAGGGCTTGCTGCTGATTGGCCACCTGTGATACGGTGGGGGCGACATCCTCAACCCCCTTTTTGCAATATAAGCTGAGACATTTAAAACAAAAGTCGAGTCGAGCTCTTCAAGCATTCCACCAAGCTCCTCCATCTCCAAGACCCACGAGTTGAGCTGAGATGAGCTCCTCCCTGCGTCTACAAACTTATCCTTCATCACCGCTCCCAGATTCAACAGCTGAAACCCTGACGACTTCAAGGCTCAACAGCCGAACTTTCCTGTACCACCTCTGACGACTTCAAGGCTCAACAGCCGAACTTTTCTGCACCACCTCTGACGACTTCAAGGCTCAACAGCCGAACTTTCCTGTACCACCTCTGACGACTTCAAAGCTCAACAGCCGAACTTTCCTGCACCACCTCTGACGACTGCAAGGCTCAACAGCCGAACTCCAAACCGACCCAGCGAGCGCGTAACGTTCTCTGTTATTTGATAACCGGGGTGCAAAAGTGATCACATGCATTTAACTTTTAATTTTCTGAACTGGGTTGTATCTTTGTTTCATCACGATCGCTGCTCAGGGACGTTTGAAATCTCTCTCAGTTAGTAGTCAGTTTCAGACTATAATACCATACCAGTCGTTATTTCTTTTCATCATTTCTCAGTTTATTTTGTGTGTTTTAGTGTATTTGTGTTCGTAGTGTGTAGAAATAAATGTTGTTTATTGTTATCCGTGACCTTTCTTGTTCAGAATCTGGGGAGAAAAAGAATCACTTCACGGTTGATATGCACCTAGGCTCGTTAAGTAATCAAATTTGGCTCAGCTAATTCCCCTATTTAAAGCAAAGTTCTTGTTAAATGCGCAAATAAGAAGAGCTTATAAAGTTAATTAATGCATTCCTAGTGAATTATTTCGCTGGACGAGTAAATTCAGGGAATTACTTAAATAACCCTGCTTTGATAAGTTAATTAATTAATTAATTGATGAATATAGTGGTGAATCAGCCTAAGCTATTTCCCACATATTTATCTGGTGAAGAATCAAAATTATGAGCTCAAAACTCCTACACCTGTTAAGAAACAGGTTAAACTCACGGGCCCTCTCAACATCTCTATCAGTCCCCTGGCTGCTAGACTTGATTGTCTTCATGCCCTGGGGTTGTTCTGCTGCAGCGTTTGCTCCAGCTTTCTCCAAATGCACAATGGAATTCTTACTTCTGTGGTTCTCCACAGACTACAGGCTTTTAGTATTAGACAGTGCAACATATAGAATATGTTACAATACAATAAATACCCGATACATTTAATATTAGACAGTGCAACATTACAATACAATAAATGCAAAAATATGATATGAAATGATATGAAATGAAAAAATCATTTCTTAGATCGATGAGTGTTAAAATGTGTTTTAAACCATGATAGAAAACACGAGATAACCCACACTGTGATAAAAATAACACAACAGACCCTAAATATGACTGTAGATCTCTGTCATCTTTATTCTCCAGAAATGTTCTGTGTATTGGCTGCATATTGTCGCTGCAATCATCACAACTCAAATGAGAACAACCTGATGATCAAGAAGGTCATCATCTGCAGTCATTTAGAATCACGTTTATCTTGTGTGTGTTTTCATAGTGCTCTGCACAGGCAGCAATGGAGGACAGTGAGAGACTCTTCACTGAGCTGATCCTCTCCATTAAGAAAAAGCACTCTGAGGTAACAGAGCTGATCAGAGCTCAGGAGAAGACCCAACTGAGTGGAGCTGAAGAGCTTCTGGAGCAGCTGGAGCAGGAGATTGCTGATCTAAAGAGGAGAAACAATGAGCTGGAGCAGCTTTCACACACAGAAGATCACATCCAGTTCCTGCAGGTATCAACCACTGTCTGATCTACAGAGAGACTCGAAACTCAGAAAAGCTGTAAAATTCCTCATGAAGTTTTTGGTTTGTTTCACATACTATATACATTTGATGTCATGATCTTAAATTAGCATGTAAATTGTAGCATGTCATGACAGGTAAAGGTAACATGACACAATGACATTAATGCTCTTGGTCTGTGGAGACAACTTATGACAGCATATGACATCCAACATGTTTGCATGTGCCAAGAGTCCCTTTGGCCATAGTTTTTGGCAAAGATATGAGTCTGACCGTCTACTGATGAATCAGTGTTGTGACCCACAGTTACGAAGTTCATCATATTTGCAGTAAATGTTGTAATTACTGTTTATTCAACAGAATCCAGAAATGAAGTGCCAACCTGACCTGACTTAATACATTCATAACCCTCGTTACATTTACCATTATCATTGTTTCTAAGATACATATCACAGCGTGCAGTTCAGACCAATCATTTACTGTATTTGTAAAGTGTAAAGTAAAGTGACAATTTGTCATAAGTGAACACACCATAGCGTGTAGCAGCAGGCAGCCAGGAACACACCACTTGGGGAGCAGTGTGTGGGGACAGTACCTTTCTCAAGGGTACCCCAGAAGTGCCACTAGCAGTCCTAGGATTTAAACCCACGACTTTCTGATCACAGGGCCAATTCTCTAACCATTAGGCCACCAGCTGCCCTGGTATGTTTCATTGACAAAGAGGAAGAAATTTATTTACTGCATAAGTCTCAGAATTTACACAACATTGTTCTTGTTAATACTGTGTTTATATTGTTCGATAAGACATTTGAGTTTTACAGTAGGGTAAATTGATCTGCAGAAGGACTTTTTCACCTTGTTTTATGTTCGAATCGAAACAGGCTTTATCCTCCAGATGGTGCCCCCAACTTAGCAGACCAAATTTCCACCGTTGTGACTCAACCAGCACCACTGCCCATCAATATCTTTCATTTGACGGAGTGAGGAAATCTCTCTCTGATCTGAAAGAGCAACTGGAGGAGTTCTGCAAGAAGGAGTTCAGTGAAATCCCTCCACACGGTAAGAGGAGCTTCCTGCTGTGTGTCATAATGAAAAGAAAATTTACTTGCTCAGTTTTTTTTTTTAGAATTATCACTTTGTATGAAATATGAATAGAAATTAAACATGTAGTTTATGACTTCCTGATCATACTTACTTCTGGCATAATTTTGGCACGCTGATTCCAAAGGACGTACTCAGCATGTGCAGTCACTGTTGACATGTGAACAGCTGCATCCGATTAAGCTCATTGTTCATCAGACGAGTGTTGTCGCTGAAGTGTCAGCCCTTGTGTGCAGGCCCCCTCGTATGAAGACCTAAACGGGTAAAGACCAGCAAGTCTACCTGTGCGAGTTCACCGAGTAAGCACACTGACACAGCTATCAATCCTTCATGCGAGGGCTCTTCCATTTCTCTAAATAAGATATGTGCTACCACTACTTTCCTGTCGTCACTGGTATCCGCAGACGGTATCGCTATCCAAAAAGATAGAGAAACCCAAACTCTCTGAGGTTTCTACAATATTCTGCTTCTGCTCTTCTACTCTTGCCTGTGGAGCTGTGGAATTGTCAGTTTGCAGTCAATAAAGCTGACTTCATTTCTTCATATGCTAACCAGCTATCCTAACTACACCTAATTTGAACACAATGCCACCCTGGTATCTGCTCCTGTGAAATTCAGTGTAGTATCCATCTACCTGGACATTTGGGCAACTTTGTTGATGAATTAGACACTCTACTCTCTGCCATCTCTGATTATGACTGTCCACTGCTCATCCTTGGCAATCTGAATATTCACCTTGACAATCCAAGCTCTTCTGACTTTATGGTCTACTCTTTTGACTTCAGCTGAGTTTGCAGCCCTCCATCCCACAAAGCTGGCAGGGCACTTGACCTCATCCTTACTAGGAACTGTGCCACTGATTGCCTCACTGTCATGCCTGTACACATCTCTGACCATTAATTAATTAATTTCAATATCTGCCTTCCAGAACTTTTTCCTACACCTCAGGTCTCATACCACCGCGACCTCTGCAACCCCTCTACCACTCATTTTCAGCAATGATGGTAGCTGCTGCATTGGCTCCTTAGCACGTCTTCCTCACTCAAGGACAGGGATGCCACAGACTCTCTCTGGTCTGCTTACGTCTGCATAATCAGCTATCCACCAAACCAACTCGCTCTAACCTGCCTCACCCATGGTTGACCGAGACCATTTGAAGGCTGCACACCAATCTCAGAGCTGCTGAGAGAAAATGACATTAGTCCAGCGACCCTGCTGATCAGTCACTCCTGTTCTCCTTCTCATCCAGCATCACTGATGCCAAAACCACATTCTACAACAACAAAGCTAACACCACCACAAATGCTCAAAACCTTTTCTTTACCTTCAAAATATTGCTCTCTCCTCCTCCACCTCCACCAGACACAATCCTCTCAGCAGAGATCTTTGCCTCCTCCTTCTCTGAAAAGGTGGTGCCTATCAGTAGTCAATTCAAGTAGTCGGGTAGTCAGAATTCCTCTTTCAGAATGACCTCCTTGACCCAACCAGTCTGGTTTCAGGAGTGGCCACTCCACTGAAATGGCTCTGCTATCAGTGACTGAAGCTTTAAAATTGGCCAGGGCATCAGCTCAGTCCTCAGCTTTTATCCTTCTGGATCTATCAGCAGCCTTTGTTACAGTTTGCCACAACATCCTTCTATCCATACTCTCAGACATGGACGTATCAGGCAGAGCTCGTTCAAATCTTACCTGTCAGGGCATTTATTCAAGGTATCATAGTTGGGACAAACATCAGCATACCATCAGCTGCCCGCTGGAGTCCCCCAAGGCTCAGTACAGGGGCCCCTACTCTTTGCGATGTACACCACCTCCTTGGGCTCAAATATCTGCTCTCATGGCTTCTCTTATCACTGTTATGCTGATGATACACAGCTATACCTATCCTTCCCGCCACACAGTCTCAGCATGCATCTCGACTTGTCTATCAAACCTTCAATCCATCACAGTATCAATATAAAAATTGCCTCTTCACTGATGACCAGCTATCGTTCTCTGACCATCTCATGTCACTTTGCCTCTGTCTCTCATCATGCTGCTTTGCCTTATACAACATACAACAAAGTCAGGCCATACCGGACTCAGTATGCGACCCAGCTCCTGGTACAAGCCATGATTATCTCTCGCCTCGATAACTGCAAAGCCCTCCTAGTGGGTCTTCCAGCTTGTACGATATAACCCTTACAGCTAATTCAGAACACATCGGTTCGGCTAGTCTTCAACCAACCCAAAAGGTCGCATATCACCTCACTGCTAATTGACCTACATTGGTTAATTGTGGCTGCCCAAATTAAATTCAAGTGACTCTTGCTGACACAGTGACATCTGCGTCTGCACCCAGCTGTCTTAATCCTATCATTCAGGCGTATGTTCCTATTTGCTCACGTCGCTCCTTCAAGGAACATGGTTTGGCTCTGCCATCCCTATACACAAGGCAAACCCAACCCAGACGTCTTCTCATTCGTGGTTTCCTGCTGGTGGAATGAGCTGCCAAAGGCCATCAGAGCAGCAGAATCCCTCTCTATCTTCAAGAACCTCCTAAAGACTCATCTGTTTGTACAGCATCTACTCTCATGATGGACTCTTCTCGCACTTCTCCCTACGTAAAGATTTTAGAACTCTCCTCTGGTTCTTACACTGTCCTGGAATGCCAGTGTTCCCTCAAATTGTAAGTCCCTTTGGATAAAAGCGTCTGCCAAATGAATGTAATGTAAAGTTTTAGTAAGTGAGTGTGATGTCCTACCGGCAGCTGTTCGGCCATCCCCAGTCACCAGTAATCAGTTAATGAATCACTTGTGTCTCTGCTACCCTCACAAGGCTAGCTGATAATTTACTGTGTGCCTTGAATTGACTCCTGGGTCATTTTTCTCTCAAGTTCCTTTTTATCCAGGCTTTGGCCCTTCAGGACTTCTCTCAGTCTTCAGCTTCTTTTTCTAGAGCTCCCAATCTCTAGATTTAAGTTTGTTTTGGAAGAACTTTCTAATTTGTTTTGTCTGCTCTCTCAAACCAGTCAGCCTTTCCCACCATGCTCTTTTATGTATTTCTTTCTCTTTCCAGGCTGGTCTTCAGGCAGTTTCTCCCTTTTTCATCTTGCATATAGTCTACAGTAGATGTGTTGTAGGTGGTTCCTCTGTAATTACATTTTGATAATGTCATTATTTTAGAAATTTTAATTAAATTTAATAAAGCAAACTAATTTGTCCCTCCTGGTCCTGCAGCTGAATAGATCTGAGTAGGATTGTATAATATGTTTATGTTTATTGTTATTACATACATCCATCCATCATCTGCCGCTTATCCGGGTCCGGGTTGCACGGGTGGCAACCTCAGTAGCAACCCTCAGGTAACAGGTAGCAATCCTCTCCCCAGCCACCTCCGCCAGCTCTTCTGGGAGAACTCCGAGGTGTTCCCAGGCCAGCTGAGAAACATAATCCCTCCAGCATGTCCTGGGTCTGCCCCGGGGCCTCCTCCTGGTGGGGCATGCCCATCCTCACAAGGTGCCCGAACCACCTAAACTGGCTCCTTTTGACGTGGAGGAGCAGCAGCTCCTGAATGTTCAAGCTTCTCACCCTATCTCTGAGGGAGAACCCGGCCACCCTGTGGAGAAAACTCATTTTGGCTGTTTGCAACCGCAATCTCATTCTTTTGGTCACCACCCACAACTCTGGACCATAGGTGAGGATGGGGACGTAAATGGACCAGTAAATCAAGAGCTTTGCTTTTTGGCTCAGCTCTCTCTTCACCACAACAGACCAGGTAAGCATCCACAGCACTGCAGATGCCGCCCCAGTCCGTCTGTCCAACTCCCGATCTTCTCTACCCTCACTTGTGAACAAGACCCCGAGATACTTGAACTCCTCCACTTGAGGCAGAAACTCGCCCCTTACATGAATTGGGCAATTCACCCATTTCCGGCTGAGTACCATGGCCTCGGACTTGGAGGTGCTAATCCTAAGGCCACCTTGATCCTGAGGACACCCCACCGAACATCTTCCGCCCCTTGGCTGCACCTAGATATCCTGTCCATAAATATTATGAACATGACTGGTGACAAAGGGCAGGCCTCGCGGAGTCCCACAAGCACTCGGAACATGTCTGACTTACTGGCAGCAATGTTCGGTAGGCCTCCTCCTTCAT
Source organism: Brycinus macrolepidotus (assembly GCA_037974445.1). Classification (NCBI taxonomy): domain Eukaryota; kingdom Metazoa; phylum Chordata; class Actinopteri; order Characiformes; family Alestidae; genus Brycinus; species Brycinus macrolepidotus. The sequence goes on along the minus strand of JBBPCZ010138909.1, from coordinate 10,878 downwards.
CTTGACGGCTCGATTGGCACCAACCTCCTTGCAGATGCAGCTCTGCACAGCTGCCTCCACATTGGAAGAAAGGAACAAGGTCCACTTTGACTCAGTGTCCCCCTCCTCTCCCGGCTCTGCCAGACTCTCTCAGCAAACACTCTACATGCTTAGGCCTGACAGGTCTGTCCAGCTTTCTCCCCCGCCTTCTCCAACCCTGACCTGAAGGTGTAGGGAAATTACCCTCTTGTTCACTGGGGTAAACTCCGATGTTAATGCGCCCACCCCTGCGTGGCGCCGCTCACCCATGGCAATTCCAGAAAAGAAGACCTTCCAACCCCTCTCCACGAGATTGGTTCCAGAACCCACACTATGCGTTGAGGTGAGCCCGACTATATCTAGTCGGTATCTCTCAACCTCACACACAAGCTCAGGCTCCTTCCCCACCAGAGAGGTGACATTTAATGTCCCAAAAAACATCAAATGTCAACCAGGAATCAGTCCGACAGGGCTTCCACCTTTGGCCGCCACCCGATCCACAATGCACCGGACTCTTATGGCTCCTCCTGCAGGTGGTGGGCCCACATGAGGGTGGTTCAGTTTTGCTCTTTCGGACTTGGCCCGGCCAGGCCCCACGGACAAAGGCCCGGCCACTAAGCACTCGCCCACGAGTCCCTTCCCCAGACCTGGCTTCAGAGTGGGGCCTGGATATCCCTAGTCCAGACGAGGGTAGCGGGAACCTTGATGCTCCTTCCATAGAGTTTGTCTGAATTGCTCTTTGTCTGACCTCTCCCCTAGGACCTGTTTGCCTGGGAGACCCTAAGAGGGGCATAGCAAACCCCTCCACCACATTAAGGTGGCGATTCACAGAGGGAATTATTGTTCCTCATGTTGTTCTTTCTCCCCAGTCATTTTATTAGCACAAGTGACTCAAGTGTTTTTCCAGTGTTTATAAATCACTTTGATTTATAATATCACTTTGAGATCGCCTGCAAAACTCCTACTCTCTGTCCATGCAGACTACTGCACTGCACAGTCATATTAGTGATGGTGATTATTGACTGCTGCTGTGCTGTACTCTCTCATGCACACACACACGCACACACCCACACACACACACACACACACTCACTAAAGCTTTGGAGCTCTTCTAAGAGTTTGCTCCTTTTGTCAAGAACTGTGTTGATGTGACTCACTTTATTCATTCCTCAGAATTAAATCTGAATTTCTTCTGTCGCTTATGTCAGTAATCAGATTACATTACATTATTATATTATTTTATTTATTTATTTTAATTATTTTATTATTTATTTAATTATTTATTTTAATGAAACACCTCATACATTTTTTACACTTTTCATTGTTTGTGTGTTTCCACAGCTGCAGCACTTCAGAAGATTTTACCCTCGGAGCCAAAGACCAGGGAAGATTTTCTAAAGTGTAAGTATACAAAACAGACACACGTGCACACACAAACGCTCAAACACTAATACCTGTCTTACTTAAATGTTGTCTTTTTCTCTAATAATCAGGATGTGTCTAAAATAGGAAACTATAGAAATGTGGAAACAGTTACTGCTCTGTTTTTATCGAAATGAACACTTTGTCAATAAAATTCTAAAATGTTCTTTATTCTTTTCTTTCTGTTTTTTTAGATTTCTGTCGATTGACTCTCGATTTAAACACAGCAAATACTTTACTCAGACTGTCTGAGGAGAACAGAGTGGTGAAGTGCACTGGAATAGTCAAGCGTTACTCTGATCACCCAGAGAGATTTGACTGGTGGGAACAGGTACTGAGTAAGGAGAGTGTGTGTGGACGCTGTTACTGGGAGGTTGAGTGGAGCAGTGGATTATTTGGTGTGTCCATATCAGTCTCATATAAAGGGATCAGCAGGAAGGGGTGGGGTTATGAGTGCAGGTTTGGATGTAATGATCAGTCCTGGAGTCTGGAATGTTCTTCCTCTCTCTCTTTCTGGCACAACAACACTCAGACTAAGATCTCAGGACCATCATCCTCCAGAATAGGAGTGTATGTGGATCACAGTGCAGGAACTCTGTCCTTCTACAGCGTCTCTGACACAATGACCCTCTTACACACAGTCCACACCACATTCACTCAGCCGCTCTATGCTGGGTTTGGGGCTTATGGTATTATTATGTTAGGTGGAGGAACTGTGAGGTTGTGTGATCTTAGATGATGTCTCTGTTGTGTGTCATGATTTCCTTAAAGAAAGACTCCGCAAATTATCAACACTGTAAAATTTCAAACAGCAGAGATATAAATCTGTTCATGTTGTTTGTTCAGACCCTGTTCCCTCAGCTTTTCTAGGGTGGGTTTGTTTCTCCGAGCTAATTTAATCTTAACGACACTGAAATAAAGAGACTGAAGTGTTTTCAGTATCAGAACTCAATGTAAAATGACAGAGATCAGTACTGAATTACATTCTGAAGGAAAGTTCAGTTAAATCTCAGTTTATTTTACAATATTTGATGATAATTTAATCAGTTTTATTTTATTATTTTCACTAGAATGAATTAACAGTATCCAGCATAATGCAGCGTCCTCCATAAATACTGGGACAGTGACGTTAAAGTTTTCATATGTAATCAACCTGTTTGTAATAAAGGTAAGAAGATAGATAGTCTTTTGCAAAAGTAAATGAAAATAAGGACGCACACTTTAACACACAAGTGCTGTTTGTTTACTGAATTTAACATAAAAATTATCAAATGCACAAAAAACTAAAGTGAAATATATAAAAAAAAAAACACTAAATATTTTTAATTCAGTAAATAAATAGAAATACACCAAAATTCTGAAAAATGCCATATTTTAGTTTGTTCCCTGTAGAGGATGTTAGAAGATCAATAACCATGTATTTTGACCAGGGTGTTCAGTTTTTCTACTTATTTAATGTCATCGTTTGTTTCCATTTGTGTTTTGTCCTGTTTGTATTGCTACAAAAGTATAATTTTTGGCTGTTCTGATTGGTTGGATGTTTTCCGTTGCTTTTGATGAGCTCAGAACAGAACAGAGGTGTGAAAGTGTGTCCTTGTTTTTAGCTGTTGTTCTTGGTTTCCTCTTTGCTTCTGGAGTCGGTCAGTATAAGCAGACAAGGAGACTCAGTAAATGAGCGACTTTATAAGAAAGAGACGTGTGCATCTCAAATTATTATTTTATAAAAAAAAAAAAATCAATAAACAAATAAAACCAGTCTGTTTCACATCCACATGATCAGATTGAGGTTTTGTTTGTCCTCCTCTGCCAACAGCATGTGACTCAGATTCTTGGAGTCTGTTATTCCACGTGGGTTCCCTTTCAGGCAACAGGCAAAATCTAGGAAATCCCCTCTACAAGGAGAAGCCCGGGGGGATTCTGCATTAGGAAGGTTAAATCACTTTAAACTGAACTTTAAACAATAAAAGAGCTATTTATCCGCTACAGTCTCTACGCCAGAGACAGATTGAAGCAGTGCTGTGCTGCCCTCTTGTGGTGGTGGAGAGAAAAGCTTCATCACGCTGCTGTAACAGCAGGAACGCTCCTCCCACCGTATCTGTAGTGACCAATCAGCGCTGTCTAACTAATTTACATATCATTTGCATAACGATATAATTGAGAAGCTTAAACCCGTAGCCACTTGCCGCTAGTGTAATAACTTAAAAATGAATCTGATTTTAAAACACAAAAACGTAAAAATAAGAACGCTATCAACTTGCTGGCGATGGGACACTAATGTGTAGCTCAAGAAGAGTCTCAGAATAGATTTATAATTTGCCTTCAAGTCTCTGATAATAAATAAACCAAATGTAATCAATCAGTTTCCTCCAAAAACACTGGGACAGAGAAATCAAAATGTTTTCTGTTTCATCAAACAGCTGGCACTGAACGAGAGAAGATGAATGTATAATAAAAATGTGGATAAAATTAATTCTGCTCATGTGTGTTTTTGGTATGTTTTTATTGTTTTGGAATTCCATGATTTTTCTTCATTCTCCATGTTCCTCAGTTTGGTGCTGGTTTCTGATCTGAGTGCTGAAGATGGAGCTGCAGTTCTAACGGGTTAAACGTCTCCAGTCACTCTGAATGAGAGCAGAACCGAACAGATGAACTGAATGAACGTGTGTTCTTCACTTCACTTCACCTGTTTCTCTTTCACTTTTGCTTTTTGATGTCGGTGGGTGTGAACAGACGTACAACTCAGAGATTCAACAAGTAAATGATGAGTGCAAACCCGAACAATCAACAACAAAGTAAATAAATAAAAAGATCATTTCAGAACAAATGCTTTAAAATATGCACAAAAGTTCGCACATTGTGTAAACAAAGAAAACAAGCTCATAAGAGACAGTGGAGGAAGAGATGTCAGCTATTAATAAACAATGTTGTTTACTAATGCACTAATTAATAAATGAACACTGGACTGGAGAATAAATGATCTGTTCAGTACAAAAGTATTTATAATCAATTAACATCAGCTTCAGCTTTCAAAGCCAATCAGCTCAACACATTACACTGAAGAGTGTGTGGAAGACACACATGCACACACGTGTGTGTGTGTGCATTTGCACTTATTTTTTCTGAGTTATCTCTTTCTGCAGTTCCTTTACGTAGTTGTGGTCCTTCCCATGAACAACCTCCATGATGTCCAGAGCCTGAAAACACACACACACACACACACACACTGCTAAAACAACGGTAACATTTACAATTATAAAAGAATGGTACTAAAAGCTTTCAGTAATAGTGTATAATGTGTTCATATCCACACCGGTTTAAAATGTCTTATTCTTATATAACCTTTTAAACCTCACCTCACACACAGTGACTCTTTAGGTCCATCAGTCCATGTAGACTGAATTATCAAGCCTGATTTTATAAACAAATAACTTTAATAAAGTTCTATTAAATATTGTTGATCTTTGCGGTGTCCATCAGGTATGGTTGGTATTACAAGTGGGAGGAAAAATCAATACTGTGTAATATCGCAATATGTTTCGCCGCAATATTACATCGATCCACCATACAACAAAAAATAATGCAATATATTTGTATTTTGGTAAACGCCTACTCTGGTGACACTGCTCCTAACGTCCACAAGGTGGCGCAAGACCTCATTTTTCTCTTGCAGAAACTCCCTTAAGGAGGAGCCATAAGGGTCCAGTGCAATGAAGTAAAGTAAAGTGGCCCCTTATAGTCACGCATGAACACACCACAGCACAGCACAGCACACAGTGTGAATAGTGTGAAATTCTTTCTCTGCATTTAACCCATTCACCAACGAGGGGTGTGGGGACGGTACCTTGCTCAAGGGTACTTCAGTGGTGCCACAAGCAGTCCTGGGACAGCCTTCTGATTGCAGGGGCAACACCCTAACCACTAGGCCACCAGCTGCCCCAATAATATCATATTGTATCAAATACTGCAATAGTATCGCGTATCATCCATTTGGTGGCAATTCCCCACTCAAGCTGATAAAAGCCCAGACAGGCCATTAAATACACACACACACACATATATATATATATATATATATTTACATATATATATATTTCACACATTTCAGAACTGAACACTATATAGTTTGTGTAGACATATTTTATTATGTTTGATTATTAATATTAAATAACCTGTAACTTCAAGTTCAGCTAAATATTTAGATTCAGATTTAGATTTTTTCAAATGTTTTATCCCACTCTATTATGCTGCTTTTGTTCAAAGATCTTCATCATCACTGCTAGAAAATTTATGATTTTTAATGTCGATAAAAATGGCTTTAGTTTTACTATATAATATTTAGTCTGACCATATTAGTTTTAGCACATCGAAAAGGACCACGCAGTGTTTTCTCTCCCTTTCTGACCAGAGAAGGGCTCCTTTACCTTCTGTCCCACAAAATGAGCCAACAATTATATCCATTTAAGCCGTTACTGTAATGCCGCCTGCAAACCCTACAATTGGTCAGACTTCCTTTCTGCTGGACAGTCAGTGCAGAGCCTGAATGGCTGCCGTGTGGGCTGTTACCTTTCTGAGGGCAGCAGAGCCTGCAGATGGTCGGCCCAGAGCCAGGTAGAGCCTCCCGAGCTTCAGGTACATGGAGGCGACGTTCAGGGAGTAGGCGGGGTACAGCTGACTGTAGAGACGACGTGAGAGCAATATCTGATAATATATAATCATATGCACTGCACGAAAATCTTAGTCAGGAAAGTTATTTTAAACCATTTCCTCTTGGTAGCGAGTCTATTTTTTGCTTGTACTTCACTGTGGGGTAGCGCTCATAAGGCGCATATGATAAGTTATTTATGACAAGTGACATAAACCTATCTAGACATTTACTGAGTCTCATTCCAACAAGCGTCGAATGTCGTTACACTTTCTGGGGTGAAACTGACTAAAGTAACAGATGCTGATCTTCATGAGTGTTAATGTACGTTCATGTCAGTTGTTATAACAGACTTACGTCATGTAGCTCTTATGAATGTCGCCCTTCAGTTTTACCAAACACTAGACATGTATTTTTACTATAAATATGGTAAAAAGTAACAATATTGCATTTTTTGAAATGTATATTATTAATACAGAAAAGAACAGGTTTGATTCTTGATGTTTCAGTATACTCTAATGTATTCAATTTCACCCTCTTTAAAATGTGAAGTCATTCATTCAGGACATTACTTTTATTATAACTTCATTCCAGATATTGATATCTAGAACTGTATAATAACTTAGATATAAAACGTATTATGGTTTCATTCCAGATGTTTCCAGATGAAATTTTCACTAATATTCAAATTCATTCTGAACATTAACTGTAGTAGAACTTCAATCTGCATGTTAATATAATAAGTTTAATCCTAGTATTAATCTTTTTAAGACTTCTTTCTATTAATTTCAACTTCATTCTAAATATGCATTTCATTAGGATTCCATTCTGAATATTGGTTGTAGAAGACCTTCAACGTAGACAAAAATTTGTTTTTGTATACTTTATTACTGGTGTTGTAATAAAATTAATATATCAAATAAAGTTCTAATAAAATTATTATATATAATAATTCAGAGCCTACTAATTATTTGAAAGCTGCTTGTAGAACAGAAGCACTGTATTAGTATTGCTTTACATGCACTTCTGCAAAATAATTGTTTTTATATTACTGTAAACATTAATGGTCACTTCCATGTTTGTGTGTCGGTGGACACTGCGTCCTGACCTGAATGGTTTTATGACCTTCTCGCCGTAGCTCAAGGCGCTGTCGTAGTCCTCCATGAACAAACACACTCCCATGGCCTGGTACATCATATGCAGCATGTACACATTGGAGTCATCAAACACTGCGCCCATTTTATCCAAACTCAGCTCACACATCTCCAGTAGCTCCGCAGGGGGTGATCAGGAGTCAAGGGAACATGGATATGTCTCAAACTTCTCTGATTGTGTCCTTCAGTTTGAGGCTTTTTTTACCCTGTGCTTGTAAACCTGAGCCTTTCTGACAACATATAGACTTGTTAATTAAATATATAGACTTGTTGATTAAATGTTAATTATTTCAGCTAAGTGCTTTTAATACAAACTTTGTTTACTTCTTGATAAATTTTATTAGTGATTATTTTGTTGACCACTCTATGCCCAGGATAATCTTTTTTCCCCACTGAATCCATCTAAATAACTCATAAAATCTGTTCATGAAATGCAGCAATGAGAAACTATATATACCACATTTCATAATATACTCTTTAATCCCAGTCTGAATGCTGAGATTAATAATCTGAGATGTTCTGGTTTTCTATATAATTCAGTTGCAGAGTCATTCCGAATAGTCTGATGTGGGACTTCTTGTGTCTTGAGTTTTTGTATGAAATATTTTTGTATATTTATGTATATTTCTGTGTTGATGATGATAAAATCTGTGAAATATATTTTCTTTGGGGACTGTTTTGCCTCACAGTGCCATGAACAAATAAAAAAAAAACATTTTAGGCCAAAAATCTTAACCAGGCATCAGGCAGTGTATTCATAATAGTGTAATACTGAAGCATTGAACTCTTCAGATGTGTGGTTCCATTCATCACAGTGAACCACTGACTTGGTGAGGTTAGGTTTGAATTGTCCTGAATTAAAAAAAACTTTTTAAGGCTTTTGCAATTCTCCAGGAATAAAGTGTGTGTTCTATATGGGAGTAAAGTAAGAGGTGGGGTCACAAAAAGGATATTTTTCTCATGTTTTGCTCGGCGGAAGTCATCGATGGTGACGCGGGAGTAGCGAACCATTTCCCTGATCTCCTCTGGGCGGGGTCCCTCACTCAGCTTTCTCAACTTCATCTTAGCCTTGTCCTATAACACACACACACCAACATACAAATACATACACACACGCAAACACATACACACACACACAAAAACATATGAAAACACTACTGAATAATTCTTTGTATAAAATAATTAATAGCAGATACGAAATAATTCATGGTAGATCATTTATAGCAGTTACTGAATGATTTATGGTCATTCAGGGGATATGGTCACTCACGAATCCAGTGAGTCATCCGTTTTAAAAGTGTCTACCTTGTACTCATTCTCGCTGGCCACTTTATCAGAAACACCCACCACATCGGTGCACTGTAACCCTGTTATTGCATAATCCATCAGACTCTGACCATCAGTAGAAATGGACCACCTTAAGATCCCTGACCAGAAATTATGTGCATGTTGAAACATCCTCAGCACAGCAGTAACTTTGGCAGGGCAGTGTGTGTGTCGCTGGTATGAGTGATTCAGACACAGTAACCTCGCTGGACTTTTCTCACACGTTAATATCACTGCTGGGTTGAAAACTGTCCGCCAACTATAAATATCCAATATCCATCCACTCACGGTCCAGTGGTCATAAACTGACCACTGATGAAAACCTGGATGATGACTAATGTGTTTCTAAAAAAGATCTAAAGTTACAAAGAGCTACAGTACAGGTGTACCAGCAAAATACACTGGCCAGTGGGTGTACGCCCTTCATATAAACCTCAGTGGGCCTAAGCTTCTTAGTTACGTTCTGCACGCACACACCTTGGACTTGGTTTTGCACTCTCTGCAGTCACAGCTGAAGTAATAGGAGTCTCTGAGCCGCTCGATCCTATCTTCTGTTGGGTAGAGCAGGTCTATATAGCTGGTGAAGATCTACAGACACAAGAATCCATTCAATAGATTCACTCCAAAAGGTTATTTAAAGTGTGAGTTATAACAGCCATTAAAACATCAGGCCATCTTTGATTCAACAAGTGTGTACATTAGACGGTTAACATTTATATCATTAGGAAGATATAAATGAAAAATGATCAAATATGAAACATTTTTCATAGAATGTGGTCAAAAACAGGAACAGAACTGTCAAAGCCAAAACTTTATTAGGAAATACAGCCACCTGTTTTGTAATAATAATAATAATGGACCCCACAGTGGGAGCCTATTATGGGAATGAAGATGGAATAGGCTCCAGCATGCCCAGTGACACCGGTTAAGGATAAATTGCTCGGATTATTCTCAGAATGAATAACCAGAGAGTGCACAGAAATGAAAAAAAGGAACCGAAATGGAAAATGTTACAGCTACATTAACTATTTTATAAAGATGAATCAGAATGAAATACTGTTTAGTCTGAAATCTTCCACTTGATTTTCTTCTCTTTTTAAAAATAATAACACCACAAAAAAACTGACCGACAAGAAACTTTACTGAAATTCCAGTTGAGCTCAGTTCCAGTTCCAGTTCCAGTTCCAGTTGAGCTCCACGTTTTACTGAAGGGTCAGCAGAATAAAAACTCAAACTGAAACTGAAACACTTCAAGCGAGAGATGGTCAGCTCACTTTTCTTCATCTAATGGGGTCATTTCCCCTTGTCCGTTCTTGGCTAGAATGACCCTGTGATGATGAAGTGTGGCTGGTCTCACTGGTGTTAGGGTGAAGCAGAATGCACCTTTCTGTTACGGAGTTCTGCCATTCGCAGCTGGTGTGAACAGTTGGGTTTATTACAGTGGGTTTATTACAGAGCCTTTTGGTTTTGTCGCTAGCTTATGTCTATTGCTGTTCGGTCAAGATTCATGCATTCATTATCCAAGCCACTTGTCCTAGCCAGGGTCACATGGTGTGCCGGAGCCTATCCCAGCAGTCATAGGGTGAAAGGCAGAGAAACACCCTTGACATATCCTAGTCCACTGCAGGCCAGACACAGACAAGAAAGTACATTTTTAATGAAATTATGATTGACATTAAAAAATAAATTATATATATATATATATATATATAGGGGGATATAGACTTCTCTCAGTGTTTACTTTGGGAATCTTAGCCTTAGCTGTAACACCATATTAAAACTAACCCTCCCCCCGCATAGAGGCTGTACTTAAGCCTGACTAGCTCTCACTGTGAGTTGTTTAAATGCCTCAGAAGACTGCTTCAGAAGTCTGTGGAACAGACAAAAAGAGGCTGAATAAATTAACACTGGCATGAATTCTGAGACTTATACACAGCAATATATATATATATTTGAGAGAGAAGTTATTTCCATGGTCTTGCTGAGATCCGATCGCTGTAAAAATTCACAAATGGTGTTCCCACGGGAATGCGAGAAGCATAGTCGGCTTGAGCCTGTTTAACGTGATAAATAATCTGTGATAAGTTGGGCCCTGCTCTCCCCTGCTGGTAATGAATAAGGGACCACTGCTGTGACTACTGCGGCCCACTGATCCAATGACCAGCACAGCTCAGGGCAGAGTGGGGCATATTTGGGTTACTACAAGCATCACATTACCTAAGAGTGAGTATGTGTGTGCGTGTGTGTGTGTGTGTGTGTGTGTGTGTGTGTGTGTGTGTGTGTGTGTGTGTGCGTGTGCGTGTGAGTGTGAGTGTC
>JBBPCZ010138859.1:0-20858 GCA_037974445.1 Brycinus macrolepidotus | reverse complement strand
ATAAATACAAGCATATTTATATATATATATATATATATATATACATATATATATATACATACATATATATATATATAATATATATTTAATATGTATTTATGTAATATATGTAATATATATAAATGTTATATATATATATATATATATGTACCATTTTTTTAATTCACTTTTTATTTCTTATTTGGTTTTCATTTTACCTGATGAGTAATTTTAATTCCATAATTCCATTTAACATAAATTACTATTATAATTTCCAGGGTCTAATTGGGACTTAGGACTTAGACCTCCCAATAAGAGGGGTCAACAGTTTAAAGGGTTGAAACAGTTACATATCCTTCTTATGTATAATTGTATATATTACAGTATATTACCCTTTTTGAGCCTACAAGAATCTCCTAAAGTGGAACATACCATCTCTTAACCTTACCATAACTTCTTTGCTGCCTGCCCCGCTCCTATCAATGCACTGGCCAATGTGGATGCAGTAGGTTAATGTAAATAGCTGGCTATCTAGCTTTGTTAATACACTTTACTTTCTGACCATCAGAGTTTGTGAATTATATTGTGTTATGTCTGCGTATGAATGCTGATGTTAACTAGTTTCTAACATTCTGCTTAAATTAGTTTAACTAGCTAATAAAGCTGAAGTTGGCTGTGCCTAACTTTTGCTAACTAATGTTAGTTAGCTGATAGCATGCCCTTTCATTTCCAGTGCTGGCTTGACATTTCACAACCAATGAAATTACCATTCACCATCTCATATATTATCTGCTGTCGCTGGACATCAAAATAGAGTTTAATACTCCATTTTAATAATCTTTTGTGTGGCTGTGGTGGTTTAGTCAGTCTTTTGTGTTGATATTAGCTTTTATAATACTATATAATAGTAATAATAATAATAATAACTTTGCACTAGTAATGCATGGTCAGGGTTTTAAAATGCCCACACTTCTCCAACACATTATGTGAGTGCCACCCTACCCACAAAAATATGTGACCAAAACTTAATCCTGTGTAGTGATGGCATTCATATTTGCAGAGGAAGAGAGAATATTTTCTTTATTTTTCTGCATGTTTCAAAAACAGCAGGTACAGTAGGCTACAGTAAAGTGAGCGGTGCTGCTGTAACGAAGCATCTATGAATTACACGTGGTCCATTCATGGATCTTAGTTTTTTTATGTTTAGAGAGCATTCGGTGATTGTGGTCACAAAGTGAACGTTGTTTTGTTAGCTGTCCTGTTTATATGCCTAATGCACACTTGACTGTCATGAAAAGATCTTCTGTAGCCATTTCAACCTTGAATTCATGAGATCCACGAGTTAGTTAGGTGTTAGTTAGTTTCAGTGCTGCGTGCCTACAAAATGATGAAGCACTTTATCCTAGCTGGTTTCTAGGAGTATACTAAAGGGTGCACTGACTCCTCTTGTACTAGTACTGTATAACTCAAAGAATGTAGCTCTGTTCACTCGCTCTGAATGAACAATGTAGTGTTTTTTGTTTTTAGAATATTACTGATACTAACCTGCACAACTGAAAATCGTTCTCAGTGTATATCATATATTCTGTTCCATTCTGTTGTATTTTATTTATAGTAATGTACATATTGAGAATAAGTATCTGGTTTTCTGTGTGTGTGTGTGCATTTTTTTTGGTTTACAGAACCACATATGCACACCCACATGCCTACGTGTCACGCACATGAACGTATCTGTGTAAATGTACCGTATGCACTGATGTACCTTTGTGTTGAGCAGAAAATTTGATTTATTTCATTGAAATAAATGTATTCAGAGAACAATCAAGAAATAATCATTAAAAAAACACTTTATTGGCACCACTGGAAATTATAGTGAACACAATGTAACTGGAGCATGGTTCCCATTTAAATTGTACATTTTTGAGCCGACTGGCGTGTGTAGGGACTTTCAAGCTGTAATCCATGACTTCCTAAAAATGTAAGGTGACACAGAGGTCAAATCCTTCAGTCATCCATCAACATGAGAAATATGAGAGAACACACATACTAAATGAGGGAGAAGTTAACCTTCATAAGTCAGGGAATGACTATTAAAAATAGCTACTCGTCAGAAAATCTACTGTTAAGGCAATAATAAAAAAGGTGGACAGCAACTGGAACTGTTACAAACTTGCCTGGAAAAGGACCCATGTTTATTCCCCCCCCACACACATACAGTGAGGAGGTTGGTAAGAGAGGTAAAAAATCCCCACGGATCACTACTGGAGGATTTTTTAAAAAGTAAAATCTTGGGTTTGCTAAGTTTCCAAAACTGGCATGTCACCTCCATGCCAACAGATTATTTGTAAGGTATGACAGAAAAAAGGCTTTTCTGTTAGTTGTTCACAGATGTAAGTGCCAAGATTTTGTGAAATGCGTACTACAACTTTGACTGGAGCCGTGTTCTATGGTCTGAAGAAACAAAAATTGAGTTTTTTGGCAATAAACACTCAAAATGGGTTGGGCATGAAAGGAAGGATGGCTGACCACCGAATCAAGCTTCTGCCATGGCATTCTCAGTCCACTGACCTGAAATCCACTGAAAACCTTTGGGATGGGCTGAAGAGAAGAATGCACAAGAGAGGGTCAAGGAACACGGATGATCTGGAAAGATTCTGTAAGGAGGAATGGTCTCAGACGCCCTGCTCTTTATTCTCCAAACTTATAAAATGTTAATTATTTCTTGATGAGGAATTTATTTTTCTCTGCATACATTACTTTCAATTAAAGGTTGTATTTTTCTTATTTTTTCAGTGTGAGATACTTCACCAACAGGTGGATTTTTAAACACTTTTTCTAATCTTTACAAGAGTTGCCAATAACTGTGGAGGGCAGTGTAAATTATAGTCTGGGTGCAGAGAGATGTGTGAAAGATTACTTTAAATGCAAAGTAAAAAATGCAAAGGAAAGCAAATATTGAGATAGACAACAATAAATAATTGTGCAAAGTAGCAAGTGGCAGCATCAAGACTAGAAAAAAAATGTACAGTATATAAATACATACATGGAATTTACAGTGTTAGTTGGGGAGTAAGTTTAGCATGTGTATGCAGTGTGACTGTGAGAAAGGAAGCAGTTCCGTGCAGTGTGTGTGTGTGTGTGTGTGTGTGTGTGTGTGTGTGTGTGTGTGTGTGTCTGAAGGCCCGGGGGAAGAAACTGTTCCCCATCCTGGTAGTGAGGGCTTGGATGCTGCAAAACCTTCTGCCAGATGGAAGGAGGGAAAGGAGGGTGTGGGAGGTATGTGGGGTCATCCACAATGCTGGTGGCTTTGCAGATGCAGCATGTGGTGTAAATGTATGCAACAGAGGGAGAGAGACACTGATGACCACATCAGGATGCAACCACAGAGTATGCCCTCTGTAGTCCCTCTGTAGAATGTTATGAGAATTGCCGGGGGGAGGTGCGGTCTCTTCAGTCTCCACGGAAAGTAGAGATGCTGGTGGGCCTTCTTGGCAACGGAGTTGGTGTTGAGAGTCCATGTGAGGTCCAAGGAACTTGGTGCTCTGGATGATCTCCACTGCAGAGCTGGTGATGTTCAGCGGTGAGTGATCACGTCGTGCCCTCCCAAAGTCTACAACCATCTAGACTTTATTTTTTTTTTTATTGTTCTTGTCTCTGTGTTTCTGTATTTCTTTGCAGTTATTACATAAGCAATTTCCTCCGGGATCAATAAAGTTTTCTTTATCTTTCTGTCCCTCAAACCATGCATAAAAGTCATTTAGAAAGGCTGCACGACCACAGGCATGAGGAGATGTCCTGTAGTTGGTGATAGCCCGGATGCCTTGCCACATGCACCATATGTCACCAGTGTCCTGGAAGTGGCCGTGGATGTTTTGAGCAAGGTCCATCCTGTCCTGTGCCATCAGAGCAGCAAAGCTCAGATGGCCTGTCCCGGGTCATCCATAGCTTCTGGTCGAGGCATGTGGTGATGGTCTTGGAGGCATTAATGTCATCAGTGCACTTGCTGATGTAGCCAGTCACCGATGCTGTGTACTCCTCCAGGCCGGTAGAGCTGCCCTAGGTTGAAACCTCCCTAAACATGTCCCAGTCAATGTGCTCAAAACAATCCTAAAGAGCAGAGATTGCTCCTCCCAGCAACAGATAACATAACAGATCGAAAATGCCCTTTGCTGTTACAAGATGGTGATGTTTGATTTTGTGAACATTCTTTTGAACCAGTTCAAAAGTTCAGCTGAAACAAAACAAAACATGTTTAAATGTGTTTTTACTGAAACAAACAGTAGTTAAAATTGTTAGTATTTTGTTAGGGGTCCAAGCTCTTCCTGCTCCACTTCCTCCTTCCCAGCCTTCAGAACCATATGGTAAAAAGATTTTTCTTTTTACCAAATTTCATGTCTGTACTTTGAGGACTCAGAACATTGAGGAAGCACAATAAATTATGTCATTATAAGCGAAATGTAATGAGCTGGTTCCCACTACTTGCCTCCCTCCTTGCTAATTGCAGCTACAGTTTGGGGGCCAAGCACCAAAGATGCATAATCTATTTTCATCATCTTTTTCTTCTTCTTCTGGCTACAGTATCTATGGCAACCCCCAGAATGATACAGTAAAAAGTAGAGATTTGTGTAACACTGTATGGGATGTAAAAATTGATGAATGCAGAGAGTTTGATTTGATTTATGTTTAATGATCACTAAGCACTGTATCATGGCTATAGCACTACACTATTTCTAATAAACAAAATGAACAAATTATTTACAAATAGATTTGTTGATTTTATATATATATTTAGAGAGAGAGACGGAGAGAAATAGAGAGAGAGACAGAGAGAGAGGTGTTTCTGAGATGCTTCTGAAATGCACTGCAGCACGTCTGGTTGAACAGCCAGGAATTGCAGAATTTAATTGTTGGCGTCAAGAACAGCCACAATCAGCTGGAACGCAGTGCAGCTCACCCCGTGGAATAAAGGAGGCATCACACAGAGTCAGAGATTAGAACTGGTTTTTAAAAATTTATTGAAGAGAGAGAAATGTTCTTGAAAGGTTCAGAGCCCCAAAAGTAGCTCTGCAGCAACTGAAAACTTTTAACAAATGACAGACAGAAAGAGAAGGAGAGAGAGAGTGAGAAAGGGTTAAGTTGAGATGGGTGACAGATGAGATCCACATCGTGGAACAGTGATTCATAGTGCTGGCCAGCTGTTCACATGTATTAAAAATACACCATTCTTCTTCTTGTGCAAAAAATGTTTAGAACTTTAGAACTTGCTGCTCAGCATGAGTGAAATGAACTCCTAGTTGCTTATTTATGTTAATCAGGCAAAGCTCTTGCTTTTCTTCTCAAATATTTAACCATGACCATTTCAGGAGGGACATCATTCATCTATCGTCCCCTCATGGTTCTAGAAGATTTTTCTGTCCAGAAGGTTTTTGAAATGTCTGTCCTGCAACTTAATCGGTTCTATTTATACATTTTGTGTAATCTGTTATAAATTGCTTTAATCAGGTGTACATCTTTCTCTTGCTTTTTTTTCTAATCTTAGGTTTCAGTGATGCTGGAGTTAGAACAGAAAAGAGGAAAAAATTTGTGTTAGATGACAGACATGTTAGAACCAGCTCAAACAGAAAGAAAAGTCACTTTTAAAAAACAACAATGCTCTTCAAGCTGAATTAATAATTGCCAATCAGAATTTCAGACAGATAATAATTTCCTTAAATAAACTTCTAAGAGCATATTGCGTTTGTTTACAATAAACCCAACCAAAAGCACTGCCTCTTTCTAAAAATGTGCTAAAAATGCCTACCGTATTGGTATTGCCATGGCTGCTTTCCACCAACCTCATCAGGTCGCGATCATGACACTGTCTTCATCCCGGCAGAAACACTTTATACCAACCAACGACCAACAGACTTTGCTTTAAAGGAGTGCTCCGGTAAAGTGTTCAACAAAACTAGAGGCTTCCGCTTAGATAGCCACAAGTGAGGATAGACTCCAAATACAGTAAAGATACTAGAGGCTTAAACCATCTGAATTTTTAATTAACAGAGACAAGGACCAAACAATAAAGAAATTTAAGGCTTACCTCCATGTTTCTGATTGCTCACACAGTGTGATACAGAAATTTACTGATAGAGAGAAATATTCTTTAAATGTGCATAACTCCCCAAGGTACTGGACAATTGTTAACAAGTGTTGAGCTGAGAAAAGAGAGAGAGAGAGAGAGAATAAAGGGTTAAGCCAAGATGGGTGACATATGAAGTCAGCACCATGTAAGGAGTGTCTAAAGGAAAAGCTTTTTACACACAGAACTTTGTTGATATAGTTCTTAAGTACACATCGCTGAAATGAAGATGTTGATGTGGAAGTGCTGATGTAAAAGAATGTGTAGGAGACCTTCATGTGGCATTTTTAAGATAAGATAAGAGAGATAAGATAAACCTTTATTAGTCCCACAAGTGGGAAATTTGCATTGCTACGGCAGAAAGTGCACAGTACAAAGGTAAGAACAGCAGAAAGTGGCAAACAATAGATACAAAAACAACTAATACTGAAATATAAATAATATAAATAGACATTTGTACAGTATGTGTATTTTAAGTAGTGTGTTAGATGATTGAAGCAGGGATAGAAAAATAATGATTAAACCAGAAATAAATTTAGTCAATAATCAGACTTACAGATCCATTAAGAGTACCTCAAGAGTAAAACAAGAGAAAACAAGAGGATCATTGTGAAACAGCATGAGGCATAATAATAATTTTAGCTCAAATTATCTTGATTTCATAATACAATTTCATTAAAAGCCAAAATAGCAATTGGATCATCATCTAATTGGATCATTTAAGCACCTCTGGACGATAGTTTAGAACAAGTTGCTCTTGGGTTGTCCCGTCTAGTCCTGGTTTCCCCTCTGTCTAATCACGTCTATTGTTTTGATATCCCAGCTCCGTCCTAGTCCTGCCCCTCTGTTAGTGGTTCCACCTGTTGTCTGTGTACCCACGTTCCTTCCCCAAGTGTTCCCACTCTCCTGTCATGTGTATATATACCCCCATGTTTGAACTAGTCGGTCATCCATAACCCTCTCGTTGTCTTCCTGATCCTGTGCCAGCTATTTGTTTAATTACCCGTCCTTTTTGTTTTGTTTCCTGTTCTATGTTACTTTTACATGTAAATAAAATCACTGTTTTCACATTTCTGTCCCATTTCTTGTCCTCCATAACCCCTTGTTACATGACACGGTTATGTTGTGTCAAGACTGTGAACACATCCCCAAGTCACATTGGTAGTGTCTTTATTATGACACGTTTAGACACTACACTAAAAATCTACCTACTGACAACCACTAACATCTAGTTTAGGGAGGAGTAGGCCTTGAAGGGAAGAGCTGACAACTTTATTGCTTTACAATAACACAACATATACAGCACTGTTTCTTCAACGTAAAGAAATAAAACAGCTTTTTAAAATAAATAAAACTGGAAGAAAGAAAGTCTCTTTTGAGCATCAACCCTTAATGCTCTTTTAAGTACAGAAGTTTGAGAACCAAGACTTCATGTCCTTGTTCAGTTTCTGGTATTAATGTATATTGGATGTATTTCTACTGACTATTTCTACCTGGGTAGAGGTGTGAATGAATGAAACAAGCTGGTCAGATCCTGCGGTAGCCCACCAGCTTCCACAGCGTTCAGAGTATCACTGGGCCAGGCTAGCCATTACAGAATCCTCCAGGTTCTATCTGACAGTTCACAAAACAAACTACACGAATAGTGCAGAGTACCGTTATATTGTTCTTTTTCCATTTCTTACATGAGACCTCATTAACTTCATTTAGAACATTTTATTACATATAACTAATAAGTAAAGATATTAGTTGATTACGAGATCAATTAATATTTTAACATTGATAAATTACTTACGTATATTTTTCTTTTCAGTTTGTACCTGTAGCAAATCCCTTTTATTATTTTAAATGCATAATTTCAATATGTTCCACATTGAAATTCAGTGAACAATAAACAATAAACAACATTCTCATAACTGTTTTTTTTTTGTTGCATGAAATCTGCACATAGTACTCGCTACTATCTCAGATGTGCACGATGCACCTCCTCAGGATTCGGCATGCAACTACATCTGTAAATGACATTGGGTGTAAATAGCCCTATCGGATATGGGTTACAGTGGAACATGCAGGTTGGATGACATTACAGCTTAGATGGTATTAAGTTTATCCCTTAAATGTCATCACTGCTCTGTGTTTCAGCTGGTTACTGCTGCTTTGCTGTTACTGCAAAACTAATAATAACAATAATAGTAACAATAATAATAATACAACCAATTATCTAATTCAACTCCTGTCCACATGTCATTTGCCACTGGTTCCTTGGTAAGTTGTAAGGATCACTGTAAAGTCCAACTGCCTTTGGTTTAAGCAGATAATTGTTTGTTTTACTCCCAGTTCCAGTGACCCTCTGACTTAGTTGGTTAATGCCACTAATAGGCAATATTACATTGGGATTAAGCTGGTGCTTTTACAAAGCTTTTCCAAGAAAAATAGATGAGGTAGGAAAACAGAGTAGGCATTTAGTTAGGTGGAGGTGATGATGCTGTTATCGTGAATACATAATTTTTACTACTTCTTGTCTCTCAGTCATTTCTCATTATTCCTCCTCTGCTTGCAGGTGATGTCAGACCTAAGAAACAAACTGCAAGGAGAACACTTAGCAGCCTGCATGTGTCTATTAATGTGTTTATTAATGTGGCTCCTCTCAGGGACTTCCCATATTAATGGGTCTTGAGAGTATTCAACCAGAAGCCCCAAAGAATAAAATGCAACCAATCCTGCCAGCTTTGCAATCACTAAATGAAAAACAAACAAAACAAAAAAAAAAACATGATTTCTGCATTTTTTCAGGACTCATCCAGCCCCTGGTTGAATTGTGCCCCACTGGGTTATATCACCCCTTTGCTAAACCTTAACCTACAGAAAACACCATTGCAGATAACTGTAGTAGTTTTTATTAGGTTTATAGATTATAGATTAAGTTTATAGGTATAGATTTCTTCCCAACTTGTAACAACAGTGAAAAAACATTAAATTGGTTAGCTGGAAATGCACTGTAAAAGTCCTTGATGCCTATTACATTGTAGATCTGTAGAAAAGAGTTAGAACCCTGTGTTTGTAGCTACATTTGGGGGCCAAGCACTAAAGCTGCGTAGACACTCATTGTGCTTTTACCTTTTCGTATTGGGGACCAAACAGCTTCTGCCTTTCTTCTTTGCTGCCAAGCATTGAAGGTACTGTAAGAAATTAGTGTAGCACCTGACCAGATATCATTCAGAATAAGTATCTGACTAGAATGAAGAATGTTGACCTGATGGCTCTAGAACCATAATTAAAAGAAAATATACACTAATACCATGCAAATAATTAGGCAATTCACACGACAGACAAAGGTGGCCATTAGCACTAACACCAAGATGATGATTTGCATCAGAAGCATAGACTGACTGATAGCCCATAGTCTATTTCATGGCATAACAGGGCCAATCACAGACACAGTTGTTCAGAGTAAGTTCAGCAATCAGGCATGCTGCTGAATTCCACCTCCACCAAGCTTCTCTTAGTCTGATTTGTTTACTTTAAAAGAAGAGGAAAACAACACTGTGTAGGCATCCATTATGTCTCTTCTTATTATTGGGGCCAAGCACAGAAGATGTGTAGGCCCTCTAATGAGTTTCTTCCTATTAATCTTCTCCTTCTTCTTCTTCTTCTTGCTCTCTCTCTTGCACGTCCACCTTCTCCTCTTCTTTCCTGTGTTTCTATATCAGCCCCTGGAATCGTATGTAAAAAGTTGGGAAGTTTGGCACACCAATTGTGGAGAGTTTTCACTAAGTTTCACGTCTGTACCTTGTGCACTCTAATGCCACCAATGGGTCAAAATTTGAGTTACATTTGTGAACGTGTATGTGGACTCAGGATCCCATTCTGAGCATGCTCAAAAATGGTCTCATTTGACTACTAGGGGGCTGCTTTTATAAGCAAAAATGTGTTTTGGCAAATTTCTGTTGATGTATAAAATAAATGAAACACGTATTTGGTGATCCTGCGGAGGTGACAAAGTAGACGCATGACAAACTGTCATTTCAATCCAATTGATTCCATACTGGATTTTATAGAAAAATTCACAGACCACAGTATTTGTCCAAACTTCACCAAACCTGGCTCAGATGATCTTAGGTCAAGCCTTGCAAAAGTTATCAGAGGGCTTTTTGGCTTTTGCAACCATTTGTCTATCACAGCCAATTGAAATTGTTGGTGAAACCACCAAACAGGATCAGGCATCAGCAATGCTTTGATGTATTGACAGCAAATTTTGTTTTTGGATCAGAGCACCTTCCTGAGCTTCCTGTAATTGTTGAAGTGTTTTTTTTTTTAACAAAAGAGATTCTTGTGTCAGGTGATCCTTTGGGAGATCCCAAAGATGACAAGTTATAATGTCAACAATTTTTTTAGAAATAAGAAAATTAAGAATTTTTTTTTTTTCAAAGATTTTCAGGCCACAATTATTGTTCAGTTGTCATCAAATTTGCCATATGTGATTTTCAGACCAAACTTTGAAAACTGAAACTACAAATTGTCAGATGGATTTTTGATTTGTGAAAGGATTTGTCTGCTACAGTCCATTGAAAACTGCAGCAAATCCATCAAACAGGATGTGAGATCACAATCCTTAACGTGTTGCTACTAAACTTGGTTGATATATTTGGGGCCTGGTTCTCTTTAGGATGTATAATCTTGAGTCATTTGGCCACTAGGGATGCTTCAATAAGTAAATATGCATTTAAACATGTTTTGACCCCTAATAGATGCTGAAAATGTAATTTTGCTTTTCAGTTGGTTGTTTTGCTTTACACTGTTGGGTGATTTTAAGGTCGATATATCTCAAACTGCCATGGGTAAGATGTTGCTAAAGCAATTATTTTGCTATTTCTAATGTGAATAAAGTGCAATGTTAATCCAGCGTAATGAGATTTACAGACGTTACCAGTTACCACAGAATCTGTGATACAAAGTCAATGCACTACATGATTTGCAAGTAAGCACAAAACTTAGTGAATGTTTATAACCATAATGCAATAACCTTGGGTTA
This sequence comes from Brycinus macrolepidotus, assembly GCA_037974445.1. Taxonomy (NCBI): domain Eukaryota; kingdom Metazoa; phylum Chordata; class Actinopteri; order Characiformes; family Alestidae; genus Brycinus; species Brycinus macrolepidotus. Next base: position 9,729 of record JBBPCZ010138859.1, on the reverse strand, counting down.
CTGCATAGCAGCACCTAGTGGTAAATTACATTTAATATTTAAAAGACTGTCTTACAATCACCATTTTATCTTTCTTGACTCTAGGGATTTTGACAAGTGTTTACGTGCAACACCTTAAAAGATTTTAATGGTCAAGTGTTAATTGTCAACAGTAGTTGTGCAAAAGTAACTATTTTGGGAGGATTTGTAAAAAATTTAGGATTCATGATGTGATAATGAAAAACTGTAAATCATGGACAATGTTTACAATAGACTCATAAGTAATGTTTGTAGTTTTCTCTCTTTACCACCGTAATGGATTTGAAATTAAATAATCAAGTTGTGATGGATTTACGAACTATAATTTAAGGGGTTTAATAATGGTATTGCATTAAACTTTTAGAAATGACACCCATCTTTTCACAGAGTTCTCCATTCAGTGGAGACCACAGAAGGCAACTAAAGTGAATGATCACAGAATTCTTTCCTTGGTGAAGAAAAACCCCTTCACAGTATCTAGCTAGGTCAAGATCACTCTTGAGGAGGTAGGCGTATCACTGTCAATGTGTGCTATCGAAAAATGACTTCATGAATGTAAATTTAGTAACATTCTCCCTGTCCTTTCCCTGTTTTTTGGGGTTTTGTAATTTTCGGTCTTCTCCCTGTGTTTAGTTACTGTCTCCACCCCTGCCCAGGTGTTCTTATTTCCTTAATTAGTATAAATATCCCTTGTATTTCAGTCTGTGTTTGTGGCGCTCTTGTCACTGTGTTCATTGCAAAACTATCTTATGGTAGTTTTGAGGTGTGTTGGTTTTCTTGTGTTTTGGTCAAACCTGTTTATTTTCCCCTTTGTTTCTGTGGTGCTCCTGTTCTTGTTATCCTTTGGACTATCTTGTGTTTTACACTGAACCCCTTGTTTTGTTGCTGTTCTTGAGTATTAAACCTTTTGGATCCTATGATTACATCCTGCTTGCCTTGAGCCTCACAACATCACAGAAGAATCTATCAAACAATGGATGTAGTGAATCCAATTTTTGGATAAGGATAAGTTTCTGGACTGGGTAAGGTGAGAAGGTTATGAACTATTATGCAAGTGTAGAATGTTTCTGGACCTAGGAGGGGGAATGGAGTTCACCAAACTGGTGGGTACCCTTGAGGACATCTTTAAGACCATGCAGAAGCCCTCATCCCTGCAGAGCAATTTTCGAGGAGGAGTGTGGGTTTGGGCCAGGAAGCAGCCCAAAAGGGATGGTGGGGATTAAGCATTTTGGGGAGGCTGCAGCTGAAACGCCAGTCCCTGACCTGAGTGTCTGGGTAGTGAACACTAAGGCAGGACGTTATTTATGCCATGTGGGTTGCCACTGGTGCACCCTGCTGTACCAGATTGTCTGGAGTTGCCACTGGTGCCCCCCTGCTGCCCTGGATGGTCAAGTTTCTGCTGGGGCCCTTCATGGCCAGCTCCTGCAATTACGTCCTGCTTTCCTTGACCCTCATAGTACAAATACAGAGCTTACCTCTAGATGTGTCACTACACTGAAGAACAGGAAGGTCAGATTAGACTTTGCCAGAAAACATCTTAAAGAATGCCCAGTTCTTGATTGCTTTATTTCAGATCCATTGTGGTGGTATACAGAGAGATCACTACAAAAATTGCGTCCATGTCCAAAAACTTGTTTCAACCTGTTTTTCTAATGAGGGACAATAAAGGTTAGTCATTAGGAGCAGAGCTAATTCACATAATTTGCATATATTGGTCCTAATGAATTGTTATAGGTGATGGCATCCTTTTAAAGATGTTGCTGTTTACCCATTTAGAGTGTATCCATATTTCATTAACTTTAGAAGATAATATAAAATCTCCCATGATGACTTTCTTCCATGGATGCTTCTCAATTTCACAGATACAATTTTAATAGCTGTTTTTCTAAGAGCCTGTACAAATTTACATGAGGTATTGCAAAAAATAAGCATTCCAAACAGCATCTTTCTGAAATCCAGACTTTCATTTCAATGTTGTCTGAATAATGCATACCAGCTCATCCTTTTTGTTGTTTTATTTCTGCAAAGAGAGTGTCATTGTAACAGCTTGCTCTTGGATTATGGTTGAAGAGAAATCCTGGAAGTTCTGGTACTTCTGTAGTGCCTACATTAAGCCAAGTTAAGTGAACACAATCAGCTTTCATTGGGGTTTTATGGGCATATAAATCTTGAATGTTTGCTTCGAGTCTGTACATTGTGAAGTGCTAGTGTAAATGTGCAGGTAACATTAGAGAAAACAGACTTCATGGCCAAGTCAGTTTTGTTATTGTAAAATGTGGTTGACAAGTCCTGAGTTATCAGTCCACTCAGAGTTTTCACATGACTCAAAACACATCCTTGCCCTGAAGTAAAAATCTTAACTGAGTGATACAATAGCTTTTCCACCAGTGAGTCCCTGCACTTTGTGAACTCTGCTTATTCATGCTAGTCGGAGTGGAAATTGATGGCGAACTCCACCAGCATTTGTGACTTGATGTTTTTGTACCCAATTATCCTTTTCAGTGATACAAAAAATTTAGATTTGCTTTGATCTCTGAATCTTGCCAACGTTTGGGCAGGTCTTTTGCCGTCTCTGAAGGCTATATTCATCAGCCTCTACGTTTGTAGCAAATATGTGAATGTTCCTAAAGTCTTCAGCAGTTTCACACTGATGTAATGAGAGAAAGTAAAGTGGCCCCTTATAGTCACATGTGAACACACCACAATACACCACACAGTGTGAACAGTGTGAAATTCTTTCTCTGCATTTAACCCATTCACCAACTGAAGCAGGGGGCTGCCACCAATGAGGGGATGGTACCTTGCTCAAGGGTACCTCAGTGATGACACTAGCTGTGCTGGGATTCAAACCCACAACCTTCTTATTGCAGGGGCAACTCCCTAACCACTAGGCCAGCAGCCACCCCAACATCAGAACATCATGGCTGCTAAGAGATTCATTCTTTTTAGCAACTCTCAGGCTCAAAACTTTCACCAAAAGTTGCATCTTTTTGTCTAACAACTGTAGTTAATGAACAGCTTCAAAAATTGTTCTCCCACCGGTTGGCTCCTTTGTTATCAGGAAAGAGAGGAGTACCTTTTACAGGTGACCACTAATAGAAATCATCCACAGCATCAATGCACGTTTTACCAAAGAGGGAGTAATCACTATTCTGCTTGATTTGATACAAATCTTTGAATGTAGGCTAGAAGGTGGTGGTCAGTCATGGAAACTTCAGTGACCAGAATTTGCTAGATACCCGTTTGTGTGTAAATAACTACCATCACTTGGAGGCTGATATGGCAATCTGATAATGTACCATTAGGGAATGTGTTGTAGACCAATATTATATGTAGCCACACCTGTTGTTAACAATATAGTGGGATCATTAGAATTTTCAGCAAGCTGAAAAGGATTCATAATGTATTGCTTTGAATAAATGGCTTCTCCCTGTTTTTGCTCCACTTGTAAAAAATAATCGAAATGGTTCAGGATTTTGTCCAACTAATTTCTGCAAACACCTCTGACAATCTTTAAAGAATATTGAAGTCTGCTCTTCATTTAATCCTCACTGCAAATGCAGTCTATATTCTCTGGGTATGGACATATTTGTTTCAAGAGTGCATGAGGATGGTGATTTTACTATCAGGTCTGGAAGGAGTTCCTCGTCCCTCATTTTCTTTCATTAGATCAAAAGGATGAAGATGCTGTTTTTCAGTACACATTTGTGCACAGGCATTTTCTAAATCAGTGTTATCTTCAAGCTACTTTTGTTGATTTTAGCTCTTATTTTTACAATAAGGCTTTGTTAGAATCAGTCAACTGCACAATTTTACATTAGTACCACATTTAACTGTAACTTTCCTAAAGAAATCTTCAAAGTTGCAGCAATACATGAAAGCACTTTTCTGTTTTTTTTCATGGTAAGAGAAAATTTGCACTGTTTGTGGTTTATCTTATGTCATTTGAATCTTTTTTCTTAGATTTTCCAGTTGTGTTATCTTGGGCATGTTCTCAGCCAAAAACTGATTTTATTATGACACAGTTCATGCTGAGCTTTATTTTGGAATGTGCAAGGCAAACTCATCCTGTTCTCTCCAAAAGGTAATATACTGCATTTCACTAGAATATTTCTTCAAGTGCACATTAATCAATACACTACCTCTTGGACTGAAACTTTTTTGGGGGCTATAACAGTTTTGACTTCACAACAGGTTTGGGGTCAAATCTATTTTTTTCTTAATCATCGTACCCGCAGCACAAGCAGATAAAAACTTGCGCAAGGGGCGAAACTAAAGTAAGAATGAGCAAAGTGAAACATTGTAACCTTCTTTGCTCAGTCACGACTTGTAACAACTTTTTCCACACAGTTCACACTGAATGTTAACAGAGCTCAAGAAAACGAAACTGGAATTGAAACTGAACAAAAACTACGGGAAACTAAATTGGAGTTTCAGGAAGTGGAATGCAATTCAATTAATTTTCATTTTAATTTCTTGCGGTTTCAAGCATTTTTTTTGAGATTATGTGTGACACACAAGATCAAGATGTTATTTGTCATATTCACAGTTATATGTGCACAATGTGTGGGGAAATATACTGAATCACTCCTGAAACAGTGCACTTACTAAAAAATAGAAGTAGAAGTAGAAAGTACAATAAATCATATAAAACTGTATACAGTAGAATAAAAAATAAATAAATGTGGACTTTGAGCTGCCACCAGGGTCGCCACCCTTCATCTGGCCCTCACCCACTTGGACAAAAAGGACACTTATGTGAGAATGCTGTTTATAAACTTTAGAATTCAACACCATAATTCTTCAGCATCTGAAAGAAAGGCTGAGTCTGGGGTCTCTCTCTCCTGTTGCAGATATTTACAGTACATGATGCGTTAAAGCCACTTCCTTCCACACCCTCTTTTCCCTCATTCAGTTTGACAAAAGGTTTCGTAGCATCCAGACCTTTACTGTCAGAATGGTGAGCAATTTCTTTTCCCAGGTTATCAGACTCCTAATTCAGAACTGAATCATTAAACTGGACTTCATACACACACACACACACACACACACACGCACTGACCTGAAGTGAACTGCTTCCTTCTCCCAAACACACTGCATATACGCTAAACTTTTCCAACATAAACAAAAACATAATCCCCAATTGCCACTGTAAATACCATCTGTTTATATTATATTCATATTACTACATACTGCACATTATCTGTCCTGTTGCTGCTATCAGTGCTATTTGTGCACAATTGTTAATTGCTGTCTACCTCAATCTTTGCATTTTGTTGCACACTACATTACTCTGCTGCTAGAATATACGTCATAGTAAGATATTCATTCTTACAGTCTCTCTTGCAGTCCTTTTTTTTGCCAGGAATTACCCTGGAGTTAGGATAGAAGAAGAGTCCTCTTCTTTACCCACCTGTAGATGAGGCAGTGGCACATCCTGACCCATCTGCTGCTACAGAAACAGGAGAGAACTCTTCCTTCACCTACTCTAGCCTTGCTTTATTTCTGTTTGAAAAACCTTATAATAGTAGCTAGCTAGATAGCTACCAGCAGAATCAAACAATGACAAACTCTATCACCAAAATGTTCACATGCCAATTAAAAAAAAAAGAGAGAGAGAGATGTCTGCCTTTTCCAACTTTGTGTGGCCCGAGAAGGATGTTAAGACTGCCTGTCTGCATGCTCCAGTGGATTGTGAAGTGAATATGATATGATAATTTAATAAGAATTATTTAGTGCAGAATCTAACCAATCATTGTCTCGACAGTAAACAAATAGGAAAAGAAAGAGCAATACTTTTAATTTTGGTTGGCAACTTGACTTTTAATTGATTTATAAAATGATGTAAAGAAATGTTAGGATTGTGCTTGTGAGTTGACCAAAAAATGCATAGTAAATTGTATAGTAGTTTGATAAAAAGACTATGATTTTTGATTTTAAAATTGGTGATGAAGGTTCAGTACTTTTACCTGTCTCAGGCTTTATGATTGCCGTCTAAGTTTGCTGGTCCATACTGCATTGAAGAGAAATCAGGTCAGGCCGATTATGTCATTAACATTAACATTAGCACCCCCAACCAAAGACGTAAGGGTCGTGTATGCAGGTTAATAGATTGAAGCCATTTTATGACCATGAAACATCTCAGGTTTAATAAGGAAACAAAAAATGCTACACCCCTAGCTTTAATTTCATAATTTAATTTCAGGTGGAATATCTGTAAAAGCATGGATCAGTCATTCCAAATAGAAGCCCTTGGAGTTCTGCTTGCGTTTTGGTCCCAAAGCCTGATATCATGTTTAGGTCATGTACTGATTACCGTAAACGAAATGCCGTCACAGATTCTGATTACTTTGACTCAAAGTAATGGTTCTGTGCATTTTGAATGCAATTTATATATTTTAAAAGGATATTGGCAGTCTCCTCTTACTCATAAACCTTTCAGCGTTTAGTAAATTTTGTTCTAGCAGATGTACTTAACTGTTCAGCGTATATAGATGATACGGTCCTCTGGTCAATGGATTGGAGTAATCACATAAACACCTTTAGCTTGGTTTAAAGTTGTTGAACCGAAGCTAACCTAACGCTGAATCCAGCCAAATGTAAGTTTACACATGAGGTTTTTGTAAAAAAAATTGTCTACCATAGCTAAGCCTTTAACCACTTTGTTAAACTGATCCGCCTCCATCTATTCTAGTGCACTTGAGAAAAAAAACTGTTACACAGTAATTATAAACGATGATAAACTTTATTTTTTTTTATCATTTATGATTAAAATGACAATAAAAAAGAGTAAGACTACATTTTGGTGCCCAGGCTGTAAAGATTGTAGACTGTAAAACTCTAATATACAAACTGAAAAAATGTTACTTGAATGTCAGTTACGCGCCGTCTACATTTACGTTTTGTGGGGAAATTTGCTCACTGGTGAGGCAGTAGGCCTTTGTGGGAACACCATGTGTACCAGAAAGAAAAAAGAAAGAACACAACTAGTTAAATAATTCTTCCAAAATTATTATTGACTTTGAGGTAATTCATTATTTATTTCGAATTTGCTTTAGCAAGTGCATTTTCGCAGGCTTTTGTTTTAGATTTTCTATTACTGTTGGTTAGCGCCATTGTTTTACAGCATACAGGTTCCGAGTGTTGAACTGCAATAGTTTTCTGTTAATAAAGTCGAACTTTAGCTAAATAAGTACTCCGGAAATTAATTCATGAAATGATGACTTGTGATATCTCTCATACTGATTAATCACTGCATTTTTGACAAGTATTAATGAATATTTTATTGTATTTATCCACTGTAATTCAAATGGAGTGGAAGTGTTGGCGCTATTTGCACTATGCTTGGGATTACAATTGCAGCAGTATACTGGTTTCGTGTTTTTTTTGTAAATTGATGGTTATCATACAGTGTACACTTGCTTACTACAAGTATTTAAAAATGCAACTGATGTACAATCTCACCTGCGCGTGCAAAACTTCGACTGCCTCTGACTCAGCAACTAGCTCCACACATATAGAAGAGAAAACTGAAGTGATAGCTAGATGAAGGTTCATGAATCACTGATGCTTTCCAGCAAATAATGTTGAGAAGTGGTTAATTTCTGGAGGCTTCACTTGCTCACTAGAGACATCTCCTGGTCAAATGAACTTGCAGACATGAAATACATGGGCTAGTGCATACCATTTCATCAAACCAGTGTTATATAAAGATTAATTTGTAAATATATTCTATAAATAAATAAATGTTTATATCTGGCACATAAATGTAAATAAATATCTATATCTGAATATAACTTGGAAACTCAGTTAGTATATAAAGTATATTTTAGAATATAGAATTTGTAAATTTCAAATGACTCCAAAATTTGGTCTTATCTTAAGGAACTGGGCAATGTAATAGATCATAATAATGATAATACACAGTACACAGAAATGTCAAAGAAAAGAGATATAACTGTGGGTATATATTCTTTTGTTTTACCCCGTGCTGCAAATGTATCTAGTACTCACCATCCCAGATAAACTAATACCATCACTCTTGTTCCACAAGGCCTTGTTTGTCATCAGTCACATGGTCTACTTGACACATGCCTCAAGGCGGTGTTTCATTAGACATGACCCCTAATACTTGACACATGCTTTAAAGCCTCAGAGAAAGAGTTGAATGAAAAGTCAACTGTATTTGAAGCAAACACTGGCTAAATGCTGATAAGAGTCAGTGTTAGATAATAATCTTAGCAAACTTGACTCTTCTTTGAATATTATATTCAGGTATGTAAATTTCAGTCTAGATTTGTCAGCATGCAAAACTGTATCCTACATTCCCTGTAGAAAAGAATAAGAGCGCTAGGAGAGCTTATGGCCGCTTGCAGTATACATTACATTGAGAAAAGTATTGTGTATATTGAGGTTTCCATTACAATATGATTATTTATTAAACACAAACAGTAAAGACAAAAGCAGCTTTACATGAACTCAAGAAAATAAGCCATTAGTGTAGCGGGTAGAGTGCCAGTTTCTGAACCAGAACTGTGTGAGCACCATTTAAGCAATTTCCTCCAGGATCAATAAAGTTCTCTGATTCTGATTCATTTCAGAATGCATTGTCAAACCTGGTGTCAAACTAATATATCTGCATGACAGTTACCTAACTTAAATTTTTTTGACAGTGTTCTGCCTGATGCCCCACAGGGTGAATTGTTTTGCCTGTCTCCCATCCCAATTCTCTGATGGGCTCACTCCACTCTTAGCTTGGGACACCATGGGAGTTTGAAAACTTCTATCAGATTGAATCCAAGATGGCGGCACGCTAGGTCCCAGCGGCCACTCCAGGTCCACTTTGGTGCACATATGTGTTTTCCTCTCGTCTCCGTATCAAACCTTTGTCAACATGTGCATGAAGTGCTTCGAGAGGCTCGTCATGAGGCACATTAAATCACAACTGCCCCCTTCACTGGACCCCCTGCAGTTTGCATACCATCCCAACCGTTCTACAGATGATGCCATCACCACCACCCTACACCTGTCTGTTACCCATCTGGACAAAAAGGACACTTACGTGAGAATGCTGTTCATAGACTTCAGTTCAGCATTCAACACCATCATTCCACAGCATCTGATTGGTAAGCTGAGACCGCTGGGCTTAAACACCTCCCTCTGCAACTGGATACTGGACTTCCTGACTGGGAGACCTCAGTCAGTCAGGATCGGGAGCAACATCTCCAGCACCACCATGCTGAACACTGGGGCCCCCCAGGGCTGTGTGCTCAGCCCTATGCTCTTCACGCTGCTGACCCACGACTGTGCAGCAATGCACAGCTCGAACCACATCAAGTTTGCTGATTGCACAACTGTGGTGGGTTTGATCAGCGGGAATGATGAGGCAGCGTACAGAGAGGAGGTGCAACAGCTGACGGGCGGTTGCAAAGTTAACAACCTTTCCCTGAATGTAGATAAAACAAAAGAGATGGTTGTTGACTTCAGAAGGGCGCAACGTGATCACTCCCTGCTGAGCACTGGCAGTTCCTCGGTGGAGATCGTCCGGAGCACCAAGTTCCTTGGTGTTCACATCACAGAGAACCTCACGTGGACCCTCAACAGCAGCTCCATCACCAAGAAAGCCCAGCAGCACCTCTACTTCCTGCGGAGACTGAGGAGAGTGCACCTTCCACCCCCAATCTTCACCATGTTCTACAGAGGGACCATAGA
>JBBPCZ010138773.1:0-20878 GCA_037974445.1 Brycinus macrolepidotus | reverse complement strand
GTTTCTGTAAATTCCCTGTAATTCCCAGTATTTGCTGATTCACTACTCCCATCATGCCCCCTGAGTGCCAGCTCCTGACGGCCAGGAAGGAAGTCACATCAATTAGACGGTTCAGAAAGACCCTGGTTTTTTTTTTATTGTTTCATTATGTTTTGCCAACTGACTGTGAAGACCTTCATTGATTGCATGTTCAACAACCCTGCCCAGACAACTTAACACTGCCAGTCAGCCAGTTCACCCTGTCATACTAGAAGAGCTGAAAAGACCTGTTACTTTTCCCTGATTTTTGCACCAAATCAGTCTTGCGTGTTGGTCTGCCCTGCTGTTTAATTTTGAGTCTCTCGTCGTAAGGAAGATTATTAAATGGCTTTGCCAAAAGTCATTTAACAATATTATGCACAGCTTGCTAGCTGGCTGGTTTCCCCTTCCAAGAGCTGTTACGACTGCACGGACACACAGAGACAAGAACAATAGAAAATATAAGATACAATATATATATATATATATAAGATATAATATATATAGATAAATAAAATTACTGTTGAAGTATTTTACTAGTGGTTTGGAGTTGTTCTCAATACCGAGTCTGTTATTGCACATAATAGTGATATATTGCACATAAACTATTGAACATAAGTAGTGACATAAGTGACATATTGCTTGAACTGTGAATATTTAGACCTGTGTTCCAGTAACTGTCCTCTTTTTAAGTCAGTGTAGCTCCGATCCATCTCAGTCTGGATTCATTAACTGATTTATTTAACTTACTTTTCATTATGTTGACATATGGCAACAATATGTGAAAATAGAATAGAAAAATAGGAAAAACATACAAACTGTTAATAAGAGGCGTAAATGTATTTAGATTATATAAAAATATGAAAATGGTTTAAAAACCACCATGTCCAATAGCAGCATTTTATTCACTCCCACTGTGTGTGGGAGTTCTGTCGTTGCATGCCGTTGCCATATGGTAACAATCACTCTTTTTTCAATTTATTCATTAACTCACAGCATGTATACTGGCTGCATTCATTTGTGACACTGTAACGAATTTGTAAGCTGCCACATATTATCATTTTTCTTATTGAATATTGAAATAATATTGAATTATACACATACTCAAAGAGCTTCAGAAGCCAGGCCTCACCATGTGATGTATGTGTGAAAAAAAGAACAAGCTTCATGTGATCAGATACAAGTCTGCCACGTAACACATAAAACCTTCAGTTTCAAAATCGTAAAAATGACTTTGAATGTTGTAGCCAGGGCTAAAAAGGAGTAATTGTTGCCATATGGCAACACCATGCAGTTAAGGGTTTCTCTTATTGTGAGCTGTTTGTGTTTTTATATTGGGTGTGCTTGAATTAGGCTGAACAGGGCTCTTTTTTTTTTCTTTTTTTTTTATTCATGGTACAAACACTTTTCATAACCACTTGCACTAATAATCTGTTATTTTATTATATCTGTTATAGTTATAATTATAGTTATTTGTTACTTTGTACAAATTAGTTATACAGTTATAATATAAACTATTTATTATAGTTATTTGTTACTTTGTTTAGAGTTATTTTGTTATTCTGTTTACACTGTTACTACTGTTCTTTTTAAACTCTTTACTGTCTTATCTTTATTCCTCTTGTTTTGTTCATGACAAAAGGATTTCCCTCGGGATAAATAAAGTTCTTTCTTATCTTATCTTATCTCTTAACATTTTGTCACAGTTTGGTTTGATAAGTGATATATTCTGGTATAATTTTGCTTACAAGTGCATATCAACTATGGTATCATCTAGGGTATTAAGCTAGGTATCAATTGGGAACTCTGTAATATCTACTAAGAACCATAGAAATACAAATTAACTGCTTTCACATGTCTGCATGAAATACTAGGAACAATTTTTAGGAATTTACTGAAAGATTTGGTATGTACACTATATGGACAAAAATATTGAGATGCCTGACCATTACACCAAAAGGGACTTTAAATGACATTGTGTTCAAATATCTAGATTTTAATATGGAGTTGGTCTCCCTTTTGCAGCTATAACAGCTTCCACTCTTCTTCCAGTCTTTTTCGCTCTTGCTTATTCATTCTGTAGAGCATTTATGAGGTCAGGCACTGATGTTGGACTCACAATCTCCGTTCCAGTTCATCCCAAAGGTGTTAGATGGGTTGAGGTCAGGGCTCTTTGTGGGCCAGTCAAGTTCTTTCACACCGAACTCATCCATCCATGCCTTGCTTTGTGCACTGGGGCACAGTCATGCTGGAATAAAAAAAGGCCTTCCCAAACACTGTGTCCACAAAGTTGGAAGCATGGTGTTGTCCAGAATGTCTTGGTACGCTGAAGCATTAAGATTGCCCTTCACTGCAAGTAAGGGGTCTAGCCCAAACCCTGAAAAACAGGTGTGTCCCAATAGTTTTGTCCATATAGTGTATTTAGATAGTGTGGGCGTGGCTTTGTAGCCGGTGCGTGATGTGGTAGGCGTGGCCTGTAGGCCTGCAGTCTCTGTGTCTGGGGGGAGGGAGGCGGGGTTGTCGATGCAGTTGCTGCGCTGTAGCGCCGCTGTAATCTGATCCGTGAGCAGTTGGATATAAACCAGCCCGTCCCGAACCACGCGGCCGAACCTGACAGTAACACATCATACGTGGCTGCTTAGAGCCTGTGTCGTCTCGGATTTTTAACAAACGTGACTTTTAAAATCTGGAAAAACTTTTTATAAACGTTTAACGTCTGATTTTACGCACCGAGGGAAGATGAGGGTGCTCCTGGAGGAGAAGTCGAGCTGACACGACAGAAGACGAACTGATGGTTCTGGTTCTGAGGGACAAAATAACACAGAATACGGGATTTGTGAAGCTGATGAGGTACAGAAATCACCCCCAGTGATGGTGAACTCAGTCTCGCTCGGTTTTGGGGCTTCTTTAGACGTTTTGGACGCGCGTTAAGCGGAGGATCCGGACCGGCTGCTTTAGTTTAGAACCGGCTACCGAGCCGGACCGGGGCGAGCTGGCGAGCAGAGCCGGAATGAGCTCGCTTCTCCTGGGCGACGGTCTGCTCTCGGCCCTGCCTGGAGGAGGAGGCGGAGCGGCACCCGGAGCTCCAGCAGCTGCACTCAGGAACGACCTGGGCTCCAACATCCACGTCCTGAAGACGCTGAACCTGCGTTTCAGATGTTTCCTCGCCAAGGTCCACGAGCTGGAGCGGCGGAACAAGCTGCTGGAGTGCCAGCTGCAGCAAGCCGCCGAACGGGCCCGGTACCACAGCCTGTTCGCCCGGGACGTGGCGGTGCAGACGGACTCCCCGCAGGAATCGCGCCTGCCCGGCACCATCTGGAGCTTCACCCACGTGTGGAGGTCCGGAGAGCGCGTGGAGACCCTCCACGGGCCCGGCGTGTCCTGGACCCATCCGGACGGGGTCGGGGTCCAGATTGACACCATAACGCCCGAGATCCGAGCCCTCTACAACGTGCTGGCCAAAGTGAAAAGGGAGAGGGACGAGTACAGAAGAAAGTGAGTTGATTTGATTGAGTTGTTGAGTTTTGGCATTCCTAAATGTATGTTATTGTGTGTGTAGACGTGTATGTGTGTGTGTGTGTTTGTAGTTATCCAGTATCCAAAGTAGTGATTTAATGTGCAGTGAATTTAAGATTTATCCATCACTGATACAGGTGTTTAGTTGCACACATACAGCTCGCCTAATCTCCATAGAAAAGCACTGAGCAGTAGGTAACTGACTATAATAGCTAACTCTTTAATGTGTGTTAGTGTGTATGTGTTGTTATGTGTGTGTTTGTGTGTGTGTGGTTATGCAAAAACTATCCAGACAGGCCCTCTAAGTATTGATTTCAACTGCAGTGAATTTAAGATGCAGCCATCACTGACTTCTGTTGTCAAACACAGCTTTTCTAATCTCCATAGAAAAGCACTGAGCAATACGTAACTGAGTTATGACATTCCTTATTGTGTGTTAGTGTGTGTATATGTGTGTATGTACGTGTGTGTAGTTATCCAGTAAGTATTCAGACAGGCCTTTTAAGTAGTGGTTTCAGCTGCAGGGAATTTAAAGTGCATCCATCGATGACACAGATGTTTGCAAACACAGCTTGTCTACTTTCCAAAGAAAAGCACTGAGCAATAGGTAACTGAGTTTTGACATTCCTTATTGTGTGTTATTATGTTTTAGTGTGTTTGTGTGTGTGTGTGTGTGTGTGTGTGTATGTGTAGTTGTACACCACATATCCAAAAGTATCCAGACAGGCCTTTAAATTCAGCTGCAGTGAATTTAAGATGCACAGGTGTTCGTGAACACAGCTTGTCTAATCTACATAGAAAATCACTGACCAATAGGTAACTGAGTTAAGACATTTCTTATTGTGAGCTATTGGGTGTGTGTGTGTGTGTGGGTGGGTATATGGATGTGTGTAGTTATCCAGTAAGAATCCAGACATGCATTCTAATAATTGAGCAATAAGTAGTTATGACATTCCTTATTGCATGTTATTGACTGTATGTGTGTGTGTGTGTGTGTGTGTGTGTGTGTGTGTGTGTGTATACACCATATGTTCCAGAATATCCAGACAGGGCTTTTAATTAGTCGATTCAGCTGCAGTTAATTTAAGGTGCATCCATCGCTGTCACAGGTGTTCAGTTGCACACTCACAGCTTGTCTAATCTCCATAGAAAAGCACTGACCAATAGAATGAGACACTCAGGAGCAACAAGACAGGAGCTTGAGGTCACCATCCTCAATGCCAAGTGTTGGCTAGAGGAGTATGAGGTCACTTAACATTGGAGCAGAGGAGCTGCCTTCTCTGGAGTGATGGAGTTACATCTACCAATATCTGACCTCATTAATACTCTTGTGGCTGAATGCAATCAAATCCTCACCAACATCTAGTGTAAAGCCTTTCCAGAACAGACCTGCCTGTCCCTCACATTTCCCATGCCTAGCAGTTCTCCAGCTGAGGACTGCACTGAGTCTAGGGTCTCTGCTCAACACTTTTTGTGGGTTTTTTTGGAAGGCCGACTGATTCATTGCAGTGGAATGTCTTGGCAGCAGGACAGCAAAAATGACCAGATTGCTTAGAATGAATCCCAAAGTAACTGGCCTTTTGAAAGTGCTTCTGAAGGGTGTGCTTTGATGGATAAGGGGTATTGAAGGCTCTTGGGGCAGCATAATTAATTCATGGCCCACGGCAGGCGTCCCCAACTCCAGTGCTTCAAGGCTGGATTCCTGCAGAGTTTGGTGGTTTTTGCTCATGTAAAGTCCTGACCATTAACTGATGAGTGTACAGTGCTCAGGCCCTCCAGGACCGTAGTTGGACACCCCTGGCATACAGCAACATCCCTTTCCTGTCTGAGCAATATCAGATGGTATTTGGGTGGTCCAGTAGTCTGGACAGGGAAACAGGGAAGCTGTAGCTGCACAGTACTGAGTGAACTCTAAGACTTAGTAGCTTATTAGTAGCGGCACTGATGAAAATGGAGCTTTCTGGTTTCTTTTTTTTTGCAGTTTCTAAATTGAAGAATGGAATACCCAGCCATTTCATATACAATTTCATACACATAATTAACATACACCAACTCTGGATTTAATGCATTAAATGTTTGATCATTCACTTTTAAGCAGCCCTTTTTGTTATTGTTGGGTTACTTTGTTATGTAATGGCCAAATTAATGTTGGTTCACTTTCATTTTCACACTGGGTTTCAGTTAAACACAAATATTGGAAGCTACTAATGCATTTATCCCTTTCCTGTCTGGGTAATGTCAGATGGTATTTAGGTGGTCCAGTGGTCTGATAGGAGCAGGGAAGCTGTAGCTGCACAGTACTGAATGAACTCTAAGACTTAGTAGCTTATTAGTAGCAGCCAAATGGAGCTTTCTTGTTTTTTTTTTTCAGTTCAGTTTCCTGTTTTCACAGTAGATTGAATTTCTTAAAAGAGGTCTGTCCCAAGCATCTCAATCAGAATCCGAAAAGTTTATTGATCCCGGAGGAAATTAATTATGCTTCGACTGCACAGACACACATAGACAAAAACAATATAAATTATAACGTCTAAATAAATCCTGCAGAAAAATATACTGTGCTATACATACAAATGCTGGGTATTAATACTGTAGATAAGTATCTTACAGTTAGGTAGTAACACAAATAGTGGTTAGGAGTCTGTTATTGCACCTAATAGAGATCAGTAGTAGATCAGTAATATTGACATAAGTAATGATATTTCACATGGGAAGACTATTGCACATAATGATAATAATTACAGTGGTAATGTTTCCTGGTTTGTCAGTTAAAAGCCCTTATGCTTCACTGTTTTGTTTTTATCCCAGACCATCAGCTAATTATTATTACCTTGAGCTGAGTACAGTGTTAGAAGAGGAATACACTGGTTTATGAGAGATGTCTTATTTGCTTCACTTGTTTGTTTCTTAAGGAGAGCTTTCTGGAGGTACTTCTGTAGAGGTTTCCTCTTCTAATAAGCTGCGATTGTGCCATATGTGGGTGCTTGATCAAAGGTGATCCCTACAGGTGTTTGAAGTAATTGAAAAAAGAAATGTGGGCCTCCACCTACCAATGTTGACATCTAAATCACTCCTCACCAGTGGCCAAACTTCACTCGTAGCTCATACAGTGTGTCCCACACCACTGGGTTCTAAATGAACTCTGGTAAAACTCTAACAGTACATAAAGCATGGAATGGAATACCCAGTCATTTCATGGACCATGGACCATTCTGTCATATAAATGAGATACACCAACTCTACATTTAATTCATTAAATGTATGGTCATTCACTTTTAAGCAGTCTTTTTTGATATTGTTGGGAAACTTTCTCATGTAATTGCCAAGTTAATGTTGGTTTACTTTCATTTTCACACTGGATTTAAGTTAAACACAAATATTGAAGCTTTTAACACATTCAACCCTTTCTGTCTGAGCAAAATAATCAGTTTTTTATTCTAATGCATGTTGACACAGGAAAAGTATTGTTGTATGATGCATAGCAGATACACAATACACATTGTTTTAACCTGGACAATCAGTTCTTTTAAACGCTGAAACTTTTAGTATAGTTATATAAGTCCAGTATTAACCAGTCTTTGAAAAATCCCTAAAACCTAATGTAGAAATTCTCAAATTATCACTTTTTATGCCATTTCTGTGCAATACAGAGAAACTTTTTATACTTTGAAATATTAAAATGAATTCTTCTTGTTTGGTCCAGACCAGAGCTACAGAAACTTCTATGGCACATAAGAAGGTCTAATAGAAACAAACATACCTGGTCTGGACACACAGATCAGATCATAACTACTTGTCATCATCATCATCATCATCATCACACAGACCATTTCTCAGTGGAATACAGTTTTACAGTGTGTTTCGTGGCCACACACTTGAAGCTCATTTTCTTTGTGGACAGATACTTTTTAGGCCATCAGACACTGGTAGTAAATTACTGCAGTATGAGGAACAGCAGGCATGAATTAAACATCTCCTTGCAGGGCGATTGTCTTCTGCCAAACGATCACATCGACTGCTGTAACTACAGTGTGCTCCAGGCATTCGGGGGATGTCTGCATTGACACACAAACACTGATCTGAGATCAGCTGTGAAGGGTTACGATCCTTCATCGCGTTGCATTTAATCTGCGGCCGTCCTGAAGTGACCTTATATAGAACGCTTATGAATGGCATTTCATTTGGATGTCGGGGACTATTACTAATGCATGCCGGAATGACCACAGAGATATCAGTGGGGGGGGAGGGAAGGGTGTGTGTGTGTGTGTGTGTGTGTGTGTGTGTGTGTGTGTGTGTGTGTGCCTGTGCGTGTGTGTGGGACTGTTCCGTTCTGCTGTTATGGAGCTGCCCCTGCTGCCTCTTCGTCCGGGCATGTGCTGACTCATCAGTGAATGCAGCCTTACTACCCAAAAAGACAGTGACCCCGGCCTGAAGGAGGGAATGAAAGAACAGACCCATTTTTCATCATGTCTTAGCTAGTGGTCCTCCAGTGAGTAACTGAGTTGCTCATACAGCCACTTACTAGTGTGTGGCAATGTCTCCCATTCATTATAGTCTATTTAAAGTTTCCATCTTCATCTTGGAAAACTAAATTTTGCTTTCTGAATAAAATATATTAATATAGTATGTAAACTAGGGATGGGAATCACCAGTGACCTCCCAATACAATATTATCAGGATACGATATGAGGATACGATATTATCATGATACGAAATTATCATGATACGATATTATCAAGATACGCCATTATCATGATACGATATTATCATGATACCTAGGTGCAGATTCGATATGTATTGCAATTCCGTAAGTATTGCGATTCTGTAAATATCCTGATTTGATATTTTGATTTCCCCAGTTTTAAAACCTTGAACCATGTAAAAATGTTGAGTCCTGTACGATGGTGTGTGTGAAGGTGTGCAGATCTACGACTGTGTGTATGAAGGTGTGTAGATGTACGATGGTGTGTGTGAAGGTGTATAGATGTATCATGGTGTGTATGAAGGTGTGTGATGATGATAGTGATCATTTGGTCATACGTGAACACACCACAGCACACAGTGTGAACTTCTTCCTCTGTATTTAACCCATTCACCAAGTGAAGCAGCGGGCAGCCAGGAACACGGCGCCCGGGGAGCAGTGTGTGGGGACGGTACCTTGCTCAAGGGAAACTCAGAGGTGCATAGCAGTCTTGGGAATCAAACCCACGACTTCCTGATTGCAGGGCGAATGCCCTAACCACTAGGCTACCAGCTGTAAGTACACTGTAAGTGTACGATGGTGTGTGTGAAGGTGTGTAGATGTACAACTGTGTGAAGATGTGTAGATGTACAATGGTGTGTTTGTAGATGTATGATGGTGTGTGTGAAGGTGTGTATATGTACGATAGTGTGTGTGAAGGTGTGTAGATGTACAACTGTGTGAATGTGTGTAGATGTACAATGGTGTGTGTGTAGATGTATGATGGTGTGTGTGAAGGTGTGTAAGTATATGATGGTGTGTGTGAAGGTGTGTATATGTACAATGATGTGTGGGAAGGTGTGTAGATGTACGATGGTGTGTGTGAAGGTGTGTAGATGTATGATGGTGTGTATGAAGGTGTGTAGATGTACGATGATTACACCTATTGAATCGAAAACTATGATGCAAGTTAGTACAGAAGAACAAAACTGTGTTAACAGAACAAGATGACTTGTGCTCTGGTGATCATGCTTTATTGTGTGTGGCGAAAAATCCACACACCGGTGTCCCACGTACCTGTTTTCCTTTTTTTCTCCTCCATGCTGTTTGGAATTTGTGGGCTATGCTGCGTTGATAAATACGTCATTTCATGCTGTATTTTTATTGGCTAGTCATTAGACGGAGGTCGTAGCAGCACACACACTGTGAGATGGTCAACCTAAATTTCCGACGTTGTCAAAACATAATCGCAGGCTGTCTTTGGTTACAAGACTGTGACAACGGCCGTCTTTGAATCTCTCTTACAGTAAAATGTAAAACCACCATTTAGGGACCACGACCAAAGGACTTGCCACTATTGTTTCATGATTGTCATCTTTTGTCTGGGAACAGCCCAAAATCATACAGCGTATACGGGGCATTAAAGGCACAGTGACAAAAACAGCTTGTATAATGTATGCTTAGGGTTAGGAAATATGGTTTCTGAATTTTTTTGGTAAATAAACTCTGTTTAAGGCATTCATTTTGGGTTAGAATTGGGCATGTTAGCAATTTGCCTATATATACCCTGTGTGCTGTTTTTAGTATGGGCCTAGGCATGCATAATATAGCAGTTTTATTTATATGCATATATTATATTTTATAGTGGTTCCAAGCTGTGTCAGCAGGCTCATTTTGTGAGCCAGCAAACACAACATGAAAGTAAATAAACAAACGTCACTAAAAACAGTTGGTGCGTTGGTGTTGTTGTGTGTTGGACGGCCTGTCCACTCATTTCTAGGGTAGGGGAAACACTGAACACCATAATTAGATGAGCAGTTATTGAATTAGTGGGTAATTCTCTAGAATGGCAAATAACATCCACAGCTTAGTTTCTTCAAAATTGACATCTATTTCTTTGAAATGTCTTCATGTATAACTCTGCTAGTTCAGCTGTTTGTGGGATTCAGTATCAGCTGCTTGGGTTCCTGCAGTTTGAAAGCTCATATAAATTGATAATACATGATTTATCCCAAACTGCACATGCCTTATTGGATTACCTGAATTAAGTTTTTAAAAAATATATGATGAGTCTGGGCATTTTATTCTCATGGTGCTATTCTGATCTTGGTGATATTAAAGCCAGTGGGTTATTCTTTGTAGTGCAGTGGTTGTAGGTTTATGATTAATTAACCTTTGTTATAGTCTTTACTTTGAGCTGTAGTGGGTCTCATTGTCTCTAAAGTAGTTTAGGGCAGATATGATTATTTCAGGTAAAAATTACATGACTGGACTTAAGTTTGCAGTGGTGTTGGTTAGATGGTTTTATGCTGGTAAATTGGCCGTACCAGTCAGATTCCACTGCTTTCTGAAAATGATTTAGTGACTAGGAGGAAGGAAAAGCATCTGTGTTTGTTTTAGCATGTTTCTTTAGGCGAAGGCAGTTTTGTTTGAAGTGGAAAATAGAGGGCTCATTCAGAGCATATTAAATTATGACCTTATGACTAAAAAAGTCAAAGGATCATCAATTTTCTATTCTGAGACACCACAACTATGACTGTGACAGAGTAAATGTGCCAGAAACAGGACATTTCAGCGGTAGGAACTGAAAAAGCATCTTTTAAACACAATTGCTGTAATTGCACTCAGATAATGGATCCATTATTCCATTACTTACGCAGTATTTCTGTGCTTTAATTAGTAATTAAACTAAGCTGCTGAATGAATAGGTTGCTTTTCTTACATAAGCAGAGACATAATTTCTTCTGTATTCATGGAATGACCTGAAAATGATTTGGCATAATTAAGCTAAACTCCTAGCTTTGGATCAGTGTTAATGCTGAGAAGGGACTTTTGGAGGTTTTGATCACCTTGCCAGAATTTTAAATATCAAAGGCCCGATTAGCGACTTTTGGTTAGACACTTTCCATGAGAAACATTAAGAAAGGATAAAGTATTGCAGAAACATTTTTCTGCAAAGTGGAATTATGAATATTTTGTTTATGTGGACACCAGTGTTTCTCATATATTATTTTTTGCACCAGACAGAAGCAGGTGGCGTTGGTTGCTGACCGGTCTTAGGGGAAATGGAGCAGACTACAAGTAGCTGTGACTAACACCTTTGTAGATCTGCTTCCTCCAGAATGGGTCTACAAGTTGAATGTAGCCTCTGTGCTGTTTTTATTATGGGCCTAGCTATGCATAATATAGCAGATTTATTTATATGTATATATTATATCTTGTAGTGGTTCCAAGTGGTGCCAGCAGGTTCGTTTTGTCAGCCAACCTAGAGTCTCAGAATAAGAAGAGGAACACAACGTGAAAGTATATACCCATCACCATTGACAACAGTTGTTGTGTTTCTGCTGTTGTTGTACGTTGGATTAGAGGGCAGGTGAGCAAGATTATTGGATGGCCTGCCCTCTAATTTCAAGGGTAGGAGAAATACTGGACACCATAATTAGATGAAGAGTTATTGAATTAGTGTGTAATGCTATAGTATGGAATCTCCCTGAACTTTCGCTCTGTAATGGAACAGCAGAAAAAGTCAGATACCTTGTATTGGTACTGTCTTGATATTAGCAGAAAAAGCTAAATTAGATACAAAAGGGGAAAAAAATGAATTAGATACAATCCTGTAAATTCTTGCATGTCAGATTCTCAATTAATTGTTTTAGTGATTTGTTTCCAGTTTGAATTATAAACATGGTATCCACATGTCATGGTAAAACCATGCTCAGCAGCCTGAACATTCTTCACTAGGGGGAGAGTTTTGACATATAGCGCTCACATGCTCATATAAGATGTTTGTCAGATATGGAGACAGAGGAGTCACACAGCATTTCTGCTAATCTAATAGCAGTGATGATTTGGAAGTAAGTTCAGAATGTAACCTTTGTTTAGCAATGTGTTTATCATTATTTTAGCTTCTTTACTAAATGCATAGCCAAGTTCGTCACAGAATAACTACCATAAGCAAACCTGTATCTCGTTTGCTTTTGAAGGTTTATGGCAATATTTTGATGACAGGTTATTCCACTTTTAAATACCAATTTGTATTGATTTACAGGGACATTTAATAGCCTGTATGAACGAGCTGGACTGATATGCTAGTCTCTTGAAATCCATAATTTTCCACATTATTCTCAGCCCCTCAGCTACACTGACCAAACAAGTGAGTGAGGATGCTCTCAGCTTTTTCACACTGAGTGTTTGTCAGAAGTGAAAACAAAATAAATGAACCAAAGAAATGAAATGCTGTTTCTCTGTGTGCGAACGTTGCTCACCTCTTAATATCTCAGTCTGGGGAGGCTTGCGAAAGAGTCAGGCCGGCTGTCTAGGAAGCGTTCTTTGGCTATAGTTGCACAGGTATGACATGATTTTTATTGTGTTTTATTATGTTAGATGTTGTAGTCAGTTTGTTTCAGATCGCTGTTCTTCATGTCTAGAATTGATCTTTTTTATTATGTATTGTAATTACTAAATACCAGGTCTTTTCAGTCCTGGGCTCAAAATTGTGCTGATTTCAATCCTTTGGTGCTGTTTTCATGTGAAAGAGTTGGCATTCACCTTTAAAATGAAATCACCTGAACTGTCATTTTCCCTGGGTTTATGATAAAACATTTTGTGGAGGGCAGCAATCAATAAAGCTCTTAAATTATAAATCAAGACTGTGAGGTGTCAGCAATCCATGAGAGTGTATTAGAGTTCTGCTGGGGTCTAAAGAGTTCAACAAAACCAAACGATTACTCTGTTAATCTGTGGATTACTTGATAACTAATCTAATCGATAGAGTCAGTTTCAATATCAATTTCAGTATGGGAAAAGAAGCGCCACCTTTAAAGTAAGCTCTCCATCTCCTTGGTTTCCTTTTCAACTCCACCTTACATCCTCTCCCAGTGGTCAGGCTTCTCCTTAACATTATACTGACCTGCTTATGACTCTCAGCAACATCCTGCTTCAGTGACTGATTAAATTCTCCCAGGTATAGACACATAGCAAGAGATGGATCTCCTCCAGTCATATTTTTAGAGCTCTTGGCCTGCCACCACTGTGCTCAGGGAAGATGTCTGTTTCAGTGACCCTTCTTTCAATACACCCAGCAGAGCTGAGTGTCAGTGTGCATGCGTATCTAGCCTTTATTTTAATGACTTTATTAATGCGGCTTTATTCAGGCACTGGTATTAATATGCACCGGCTTTAATATGCTGTATGTTTTTCTCAGTGGTGCCAGTTGCAGAGCTGAAATTCAAATGAGGGAATTAAAAAACTGGGTTTTGTTTTTGTCTTATTTCCTGCGTGCATCTTGTGCAAACCCAGCACGGTTTCAGGTCTACAGTAATCACATCATTGTAAGTGGCTTGCTGCTAAGTTATGCAAGCCATAGCAAAGCTCAGTGGTGTTTTTTTCAGAGCCACAGACGTAATGACCGCTAAAGGGCCTCTGGCAAACTATTATTTCCTTCTTTCACTCTTTTTCTCTCTTTTACAGCCTTTTATAAAGTCTAAATGGCAGTAAATTTATGGTCTCTTTCCTATTGAAATCACGCACACACACACACACACACACACACACACACACACACACACACACACACATGCTCAAGTGCACACAAAGCCCTTTAAAGCGCAACAGCAAATCACCTGAACATACTAGTCATTTTCATGTCAGTATAATCCACTATAAGTGGCATCTTTGCACTGATTAATAGGAAAAGAGTGAGAAAACAAAGTCATTAGAGTCCACACATTTCAGAACAGACAGAGATGAGCCTCACTTAAATATACCCATTTCAAAACATGGCCTATTGTGTTTCTGCTTGACAGACATGGAAATGCCAGTGGTTCTTTAGTAGGCAGGTTTAGGCCCGTGGCAGCTGGCAGCCATGAGCTTCACCTTGTTTACTCCCCTTAATCTCCTCTTAGCAGGAGAACAGTCTTGGATTAATGAACAAAACAAAAAATACTTTCGAAACAGATCTGTTCCAAGCAGAACAGCATCCATCATTGTGGTGTTGTTCTTTCTGTGCTTTCCGTTGGCCTTGCGGTTTCATATTTTTCAGTGTTGCAACAGGTATATTGTACTTTGATTGACGTTTAGCGATTTAATTATTTCTTGCAGAACGTGATGCGATAAGGATCTAGCGATGCATTGCCAGCTAACTAGAAAAGCATGTCAGTAACAGTGACAATGTTTGTATGAGAATAATTGCTCTAAATACACATAGTTAATTGCTTGGTGTCCCAGACCCAGACCAGTTTCCCAACATACGCACCAATGACTTTATAGCCATTGAGCTGTACAGCAGGGTTTGTTCACTCTGGTCCTGGAGGGCTGGTATCAGCCAAGTGATTTCCATGCTTGTACATCTGGTTCATCTCCTCTGCTAATTGCCGGGCTTAGTGGTGGGTTTGAGTGGGGTGTTGTGATGTGATTTATCATGACACACATCATCACATTGCCCCCTTTTAGTGGATGGAGGTGTAAAAAGACACCTAAGGGGGTGATTCGACTGCATTCCTTTTATAGGGAAAGTTAAAATCAGTGTAAGAAGGGAAAGTTGTATTTAGTCTTCAGTTTCATTAAATGCTTCTACAGATGTAAAATCATACACTTGTGGAGTGTATCAGTGTAGTTTTAAGGACAATGCTGAATTGTACCAAATTAATTTAGTGGAACTGCATTGAATCGTTTCCTAAAAATCCTAATTAAATTGAATTGTGAGGTCAGAGATTTACAGGTGAAGTGACGTACAGTAAAATGAGTAAGTGAACAGTTTACTGACAGAGTCCTTCATCGGTGCACTGTTGCAGTCAGCATAACCCACAGCCTCCTGCTGCTGCTCTATAGAGGACAGAGATTGATGGGATGTAGAGCCATTGCCCACTCAGCATAATTGGTGTAAAGTTTGCTTGGTGCATGTGAGAGAGAGAGAAAGAGAGAGAGAGGATGTACAGAAAAACTGCAGTCAGGTCAGTGTGTATGTGTACATATTGATCGCTTCAAGCTCAGGGGACAGGTTTGGGCTGTTGTCCTGTATGGGAAATCCTTCCTGTCGTTATATAGGGAGCAAGCGGTGGACAGATATTGTCCTTTTAGACTACAACAGTATAACCCTAGTGTCTCCGACTCCAACAATATAAGCCATATGTTATCATTATCATTGATAAAGTATGCAACACTTTCTTGAGCACATAGAAAGTATTATCAGTGTTTTTGAAGCACTGAACAGCTGCATATGTAATCATTCAAAAAAGCCATTATCTTATGCCATTTTTACTCTGGCTGGGATCACTTGTTCATGAATCAGTAATGAACTAAAATGGATAGTGACCATGATATTGGAAAAGTACAGCTTTTTCTTCCCTTTTGTAATTGTCAGCATTCTGTGATCTACCTGAAACTCCAGTCTAGACTTTATGTACACACACAGCAGTGGGTAGCTCTGTGAGTAACAATGACAGGCTAGAAAGGGAAAGCGCCACTGCGAACGTGTATTTATCGTGAGGTCTTTTCAACTCGAGTCGATTTTTATAGATGAAAACATAAATGTGATTTTTAATGTGCTCAAAACTCTGATGCGTCTTTTTGATGAGGAAGTACAAAGACGGAGAAGAAAAAATGCATTGAGCTGTAGTTGCAACAAAGTTTTTATTTTATGTTGCTAGAAAAATTAATTGAGTTGTGTGTGTGTGTGTGTGTGTGTGTGTGTGTGTGTGTGTGTGTGTGTGTGTTTGTGTATATATGAATTTGAGGTTCTGGAATGGTTCACTGAAATTTGCATCTTTAGTTCTGCTCTGGGGCTAAAAAGCTAATATAATAAAGTTATATATAATGCTAATATAATGAAGTTGTGCCTCCTGTGCAAAACTACAGGAACAAACCATATATACCAAATATGTCTTGGTCTAAACTATGTCAATTTTCCAGTGAACCATTCCTTTAATGTGAAGTGCGCTTTAATTAATGTTAACTAGCCTAAACAGAAAAGATAATAGGCTACTGCGAAAATGACAGGTGTATCATAGTGTTACTACTATGCTGCTGTAAGTGGTAAAGAGATGTAAAAGGCCCAGTTGTACATTAGGGAGGGGATGCCAAGTATTTTTCATACGATGGCTTGAAAATTCAGTTTTCAACATGGTTAGCGTTAAGACCTTTCCCTGAAAAGGCCTATACCTACTCAAAAGGGCATCTACCAGTCCTCCTTTTGGCCTGCAAAACACTTTCCTCTCCATGAATAATTGAAGCACGGCAGAATTTAGCTCATTGCTTCAGATCAATGCGAGCACAGCACTGAGGAGGAACTTTCAGAGGCTTTGATCTCGCTACCAGCATTTTAAAGATGAAAGGCCTGATTAGCGGGCTGCGGCTAGCCGCCTCCCTCGAGAAGCATTAAGACTGGATACAGTATTGCAGAAACATTTTTCTGTTCAATAAACTAATAAATTATTACCATTTATGTGGACACTAAAATTATATGGGTACAAAATGAATTAATGTAGTCCCCTTGAAGTAATAGCAACTAGATGTTATTGTGTTCTTTTCTTAAGCTTTGTCATCACCATCATACTCCAATGGGAAAGCTTAGATCCCAAGACAGCACAGAAGTAGTACATGCTTTCTTTGACCCAAGTGGCTGTACTTTCTGAAATATTTGGGCTTGATAGAGCCATTCCCACAGTCTCACTTTATTATAGCAGTAGTTATATTATAACTATTCATCAGGCAAGACTTGTTTGGTGTCCAAAGTTTGTCTTGTTGTACTACATTAACAATGTGATGTAGCTGACAAGTACTAGAAGCTTATAACTATCAGTTATCATTGTGCAGACTGGATGCATGAATCACACACGTGTTTCAGCCCCGTGTTGCCTTTTGAATTAGCTCCAGTATCTGTATTGCATACCAATCAGAATAGAGATGATTAGTCCGAGCCCGTATTGAATTTTGGCAAAATTACAACGGTAAAACATTCTTTAATATCCGATATATTTTGATTGATTGATCAGGGCTGAGTATTGACCATATAAAAATTCGATTTTAGTGGACGAGTCATCTTCGTAATGTATAGGGAGAGACAGTGGAGAGAGAGTCTCAAGAGAGTCCCGCTTTCAGCCGTCCTTAACCATGAATGGCTTTGTAATAGACAGCGAGTTAATGCCCCCCTCCGTGGTTCAGCGGTAAAACACGACACTGAATGAAGAGAGTCAAGAAAGAAATGTTTCAGAATTTATTTTTTAAAACTAATTTTTTTTGGCCATGAAACCAATGTTTAGGTGTCTCCAGACACTCAGAGACTGGTTTCATAACAACCACGCAATCACACTTGTTTACATATATCAGTCTTAAAGGCACAGTAAAAAAGAGCCTGTTTAATTTAAATGGGAAAAACAGAGGCTGGGAAATGGTCATGTAATTATGATGAGTTGTGAATTATATTTTTGGTACAAAAACACACACAAAATTGAAATGGAAGGACAGTGTAGAATATATGCCCTTTAAAAACACCTCATCCAATCAGCGTCTTCATTGATTACAGATTGGCCAAAATAATTTGACTTTTGTTGCATTACATGAAAACCTTGATTCTTAAAACACCCAGTAACTAACCTGGAGCTGTGATTGGTCTCCTTGTCAAAACTACTGTGGTTAAAGGACCGTTTGTATATTGCAGCCTCCTGTGAAATCACTATTGCAGAGATCAATATCATGATAATGATTAACAGATGATATATTGTGCAGCCCTACTTTGCACAGTGCTAATTAGTGAGCCATAATCTTCTATTACATCCTAGCTACACTAGCCTTGTATCTCCAGTGAGAAAATAAAGAAGCACCAAACGTGTCTTGGCTGATCCCCTGCATTTAGGGCAAATGGTGCAAACAAAAATAAAAAAAATTGATTTTTGGGCAAAACCCTCACTTTAAGAAGTGTATTTTTGGCTGGTGCTCTTTGCACTAGTGCAGAAACATCAGCAGGCCGGAGAGGCAGGGCAGAGTCTGTGCCCTGTCAGCTTCAGGCCCAGAGGCACTGCACTGCATTCTCTCACCTTCCTGCTTCTTCCTCAGCACTCCACACTCTACATTCATGTTCCTGTTTTACATTCGGAGTATTTATGGATCTTGCCTCATTTACAGCATTCGTTCAGTGGAATTAATAATATGCCACAGTTAGTTCTTACCCAGACTGAGGCTCCTCACACAGGACTCCAGAGATGGGGGAAAATCGATATAGTTGTGTATCACAGTTCTTTTGTGTGGTGATTCATGCATCGCCACACTGATTGTAAAATCCGACTTTTTAACAATTTATCATTTATTACATAACTTTTAATCATTTATATTATTTATATATGTTTGAACTTTCATTGATTCATTTTCTGTAACCGCTTATTCCTTACTAGGGCCGCGGGTACCCGGAGCCCATCCCGGGATCTACTGGCGTGAGGCAGGGACTCACCCTGGGCGGGGCGCCAGCCCACCGCAGATTTTTAAACTTGAGATGGAGAAACATTGCAGTTCCTCTATAATCCTATAATCTAAACTATTCACACATTGGCAGGGAGCCAATTATATAACTTTATTTAGCAGTAGCAGGAGTGGTGGACGACATAGCAGCCATTTGTGCTGCTCTTCCACTGTTTAAATCCAACATATGGAAGAAGTTTGACTTTCAAAACTTAAACAGTAAAGAGGAGTTGGACATGAGCCATGCTGTATGTTGGGGACTTTGTCATGCAAAAGTTAAGTATTGTAGTAATACGGGCACATATTGCTAGACATTATCCTGAGATAGACAAGGCAGCGGAGAAACATAAACCTTTTTCTAACAGGCAACAACAAACACTGCACACAAGTTTGAACAAGATTCCTATCAGATACAGTGAAGCGGATCACCGCAACAGTTGCTTATTTTATGTGCAAAGATCTGAGGCTGTGCAGCATTGTTGAAAATAATCAGGAGGATAATTGTAGTATTGAATTAGGATATTTATGGAATTGCAGTACTTACAGAATTGCAGTACATATTAAATCGGTACCTACAGGACTTGATGGAAGGTAAACTACAGGGGTCACTACAGGACTTGGTGGAAGGTAAAGAGAGGACTAAAATTCATGCAAGTGACCACTGGCCTCTGAAAGCATCATGTTTTATCACTATAAAGGGCCTGCATCATTAAAAAAACTTTTATTTGCTCATTTAAAAAACAAAGAGTTTGATGTAACAAGTAACCATTGTTACGGTTTTAAACATAGTGTTCTCCCCCCATGCAGTCCATACATAATAACTGAGCTGCAAAAAACAGCCCATTTTTAATTCAGTGTTTTTGTGACATCATGAATACCAATGCATTTACATAAACCTGAATATACAGCCTGTAGCAATTTAGCCACACCCATTTACATTGAAGTTATAAGGAGTGTTTCAGCCCGGACTGCTTTTTGAATGCAGCAGAATTGAGGGGAACCGATCAGAAGAGGAAAGTCTTAAAGGAACAGAAATAAAAAAGGATAAATAGAGTGTTTATAAATGGTCATCAAAAAATGAATCATCTGTTTTTCGGTACATGACATGGGAAAATTGAAATACAAAAAATGTAGGATATTGACATATATTACAGTAGTAGTATACAACAGAAGTTTTTGTTTTTACAACATGTTCTGAACCTTACAGTACAAAGGGTAGCAAAGTCTCGCCTCTGAAAGCATTCAGATGTATGAGTGTCATGTTTCATAAGCTCTTCAGGAATCACGTTGCACTAGAATGTTGTATGAAGCCGCTGTCATGGGATACCAATAGATATCAGTGTCTTTAGGCTACTCACATGCTATTGAGCACTGTAAGGGATTTAGCAGTCTTACCATTCATTGCTACACCTACGAGACATGCTTGGTGTTCAGAGTTTGCTGTTATTTTGCACTGGAACTTCAAGGCTACTGTGGCTAACAAGTAAAATAAGCTTATGGCTTGCCAAAAAGTTTGTGCAAACCATGTTTCATTGCATTTGGAGGGTCTGTATAAATTTTTATTACCGTTTTTTAAACATACACATCTGATGTAGTTTATAAACTAGTTTAAAACATATATTTTACTGTTAAAGCCACACAGTTCATATAGCGTTGGTTGCAAATAAGCTACATAAACACATAAACAGCTCATTTTGAAGGTCTTGTATGTATGTATGTATATATATATATATACACATACAGTGCATCTGGAAAATATTCGCTCTACTTTTTCCACAATATCCTATGTTACAGCCTTATTCCCAAATAGATTAAATTCATGTTTTACCTCAAAATTCTACAGACAATACCCCATAATAACAAAGTGAAAAAAGTTTGTTTGAAACTTTTGCAAATTTATTAAAAATAAACATAGGATATTGTGGAAAAAGTGGAGCGCTGTGAATACTTTCCGGATGCACTGTACATACATACATATATATTGGGGCCCCACAGTGGCGCAGTGGGTAGTGTTGTTGCCTCACACTTCCAGGGTTGGGTGTGTGTGTGTGTGTGTGTGTGTTGAGTTTGCATGTTCTCCTCATGTTGGCGTGGGTTTCCTCCGGGGTCTCCAGTTTCTCCCACAGTCCAAAGACATGCACGTCAGGTGAATTGGGGATTCTAAATTGACCATAGGTGTGTGTGTGTGTGTGTGTGTGTGTGTGTGTGTGTGTGTGT
>JBBPCZ010138743.1:4616-20885 GCA_037974445.1 Brycinus macrolepidotus | reverse complement strand
GAGAGAGAAAGAGACAACAAGAGCAAATGAGGGAAAAAGAGAAAGAGAAAAAGAGGCAAGAGACAAACCAAGACAGAAGAAAAAAAAGAAAGAAACACAAATAACCAAAAGAGATGAAGTAAAAGAAATACAAAGGACCAGAGATACAAAGAGAGAGAGAGAGAGAGAGAGAGTGTGTGTGTGTGTGTGTGTGTGAGAGAGAGAGAGAGAGAGAGAGATTAGGAAACAAGTGACAGAACCAAAAAAAGAGAGAAATTAAAGATATAGAGAGAAAGGAGAGAAAGAATGAAAAAGAAGAAACAAGAAGGAGAGAGCGAGACATACCCAGAGAGAAAGAGTGAGATAAAGAGAGAAGAGAGAAACGAAGAAAGAGGGAGAAAGAGAGAAAGAGTGAGATAAAGAGAGAAGAGAGAAACCAAGAAAGAGGGAGAAAGAAGAGAGAAAGAGTGAGATAAAGAGAGAAGAGAGAAACCAAGAAAGAGGGAGAAGAAAGAGAGAAAAAGTGAGATAAAGAGAGAAGAGAGAAACCAAGAAAGAGGGAGAAAGGGAGATAAATATAAACAGAGTGAGAGAGAGACAAAGAAAGAAAGAGATAAGACAAACTAGAGGGGATGAAAAAAGTGAGACAGAGAGAAAGAAAAGAGAGAAGGAAAAGAGAGATAAGAGATATGGAGAGATAGAGAGAAAGTAAGAGTGAGAGACGTGTAGAAAGAGAGAGAGAGAGAGAGAAAGAGAGAGAGACCGATAGGGAAAGAGAGAGAGAGAGAGAGACAAAAAGAGAAAGAGCGAGAGAAAGAGACAGAGAGAGAGAAAGCGAGAGAGAGAAAATGAGAGAGAGAGAGACAGAGAGAATGAGAGAGAGAGAAAGAGAGAGACAGAGAAAGAAAGAGAGAGAGAGAGACAGAGAGAGAAAGAGCAAGAGAAAGAGACAGAGAGAAAGAGAGAGAGAGAAACAGAGAGAGCGAGAGAGAGAGAGAGTGAGAGAGAGAGAGAGTGTGTGAGAGAGGGAGAGAGAGAGAATGACTGAAGATGAATCTGCTTTGTCTCAGTTTAGTTAAACTCCAGCAGCTCTGATCTGATCGCCCCACATTCAAAAACCTACAGTACAAACAGAGAGAGAGAGAGAGAGAGAGATGGTGGCGGGGGGGGTCGTTTGGGAGGGGGCAGTTTTGGGGCCGTTCTGGGGCAGTGGTCACTCCGTTCCTGCCCCACCTGCCCCGGCCCTCTGTCTCCCAGCAGCGGGGGTGTGAGTGAGAGGGCGAGCGAAGGAGCGAGGGAGCGCCGTCTTCTTTCGCTCCGTTAAACTCGGCCTGACAGCGGGGAGAGAGGGGAGGGGGGAGGCGGGGGAGGGGTCCCCCACACACACACACACACACACACACACACACACACACACACACACACACACAGGACCCTCCCCTTGCTCTCGGCCAGTGGGAAGAGGCCGAGAAACGGTAGCTTCTCTCTCTCCCCCTCCTCTCCTCTCCTCTCCTCTCCTCTTTCATCCCTCCTTCCTTCCTTGTAGCGTCTCTCCTCCTCTCCTGACCGCCACACCTCTGCTCTCGTCCACCGCTGACCACTGCAACGGAGACCACGAGGTACTCGCCGCTCTCTCTCTCCATCTCTCCTTCCTTCTCTCTCTTCTCTTCTCCTTCTTGGCTGTTTTGTGTAACTTTTCCCTGCTTCGCTTTCCTCCCGTCTCCGTCCTCCTCGGTCGCTCCGAAGCCCCGGGACGTGGCCAGAAGACCCCCCTGACCACATCCCTGCACCCGCCCCGAATGGTGGAACCAAAGCTGCCGCACTGTGTTCTTACGCCGTCCCGTTTCTAGATCATTATAACGGACTATTGATCGGAAAGTGAGGCCGCGAGGCGCAGGTGTAGAGATGCCACATGGCGCGCTTGATGCGGCACCAGGCGAACACCACGAGTTCGGAAAAATTTCTGAAATTGTTTCTAGTTTCGTTTCGCTTGTCAGCCCGCATCCACTGAGTCCCACCGAGGGTCCATCCGCAACCCAGTGGGTCCACATGGCAGGTTTGGGCTGGGCTGGGCTGGGCTGGGCTGGACTGGGCTGGGCTGGGCTGGACTGGGCAGGGCCATCTCCACAAAAAAACATATGGTCGATTTCTTGTCTCAGCAATGGCCAGAAGGTGTTAATTTGCGATACAGGGTCATTTTTAGTGTTGGTGTATTTAGTGTATTTTACAGGACTGGTCTTGTTCTACCACTGACGGGGTACATTTTTTAAAAATCTGCACTCGCCTTATGGGGCCAGGCGGGTTCCACTATGAACGGGGCCAATTTTCAATATTCATTTTGCCATAATTTGGGCGGTTTCGCCGTTTCAGCTCTAAAAACAGCATGAGGTCGAGGAGGGTCCTGAAACTGGTGATGGTAGCGGGGTGGGTGTGTGTGTGGAGGGGGAATATGGGGGTTGGGGCGGGGGGGGGGGGGTGTGTGAGCTCATATTTCATATCCACACATGACGCTGGTGTTTTTTTGCTTCTGATAACGCCCGCTGGATGGCTCCTAGAGTTTCTGGTGGACTTGCTGGCCATATGGTTTCCCAGAAACCTGTCAGGGTGATGCAAGTGGTCCCACAGACCCTCAAACTGTCCCTGGAATGGTCAAATTTATTGGTTTTACTTGGTTACACCAAATGCAATCGTTTGTACAGTAGGCCTCGTGACAACTACTAGAACTGTCCGCACACTTTTGGCCATGTTTACAGATTCCAGCGTTACATGGTGTCAGAAACCGCATGAGCACGTCCGTTTGAGCCGAACCAAACAAGCAAACTTCAGACACCAAGGCTGGGGTAAAAATATGTAGATTTCGTTTTTTTCGCCAAACTATTCCTTTAAGCTTTAGTGTGTCTGTGTGTGTAGAGGGGTGTTGAATCAACGTGTTTGCAATGTGATGAGTGTGCATGTGCCCAGCGCAAACCTTTTCAAATGGAAAACGCAGTGGGCTCGACCTCACGGCCCCCCTCTACTGGCCCTAGTATTGATTAGTTAATAGTATTATTTGTGGAGTGTGCCTTGGCAGGCTTGGGCTTTGTATGTGTGTGTATGTGTGTGTGTGTGTGTGTGTGTGTGTGTGTGTGTTTGGTCAACAGAAGGCCCGAGCGGTGGTCATCTTCCAGCATTGCGTCCTTTCGCAGGTCGAAGGAGGTCAGGGGAGGCCAAAGGTTAATATGTTTTACCCCCAAGAGGAGGAAGGTCATGCAGGAGGAGAATGAGGCCGATCAATCGGCCCGAAGCAGCCTCGGCCCCGGCCCAGCGACCCGGACAGGTCACTCGCCGTTGAGGTCCAAATGGAAAAGATGCAAATACGCTGATTTGCGTGAGTTTTTAACCCTTTAAAGAAACATCCTACCATTTTTCAGCCCAAATTTCCGCCTGTATCGAAGGGTGGGTTACCCTGAATTATAACAGAGGCCAATGGGCGTCTTCTCATCGGCTTCTATTGTAAATCAGTGGCTCTTACAGTTCTGTAGGTCAGTTCTGTATGTGGGCTCTGGACCCACATACGGACCCTCAGAGCTTAAAGCGTCTCTTTAGGAAAGTGTTATAAATGGCAAATCGCAGTCCAGGCTTTGGATGTGGAAAACAGGCCCCATAAGCTACCATACCTCTTCATTCTGGCAGTGCAGGTTTGGGAAATCGGCCCAGTGTAGTTACAGAAAGGAGAAAGAAAGAACGTCCTCACTTTGTAACCCCTGTATTTTTTTTTTTTGTGCCATGATGAACAAATATCTCTAAAATAATTTACATTAACCCCTTATTTTGGCTCCCAAGGCTTATTTGGTGCATTTTGCAAATCGTGCAGCCATAGGGAAAGAATTTAGAAATAAATCTGAAAAATAAAGCATATGAAATCGGTTGCAACAGATTATTGGCATTTAATGACCATCATTTGTCTTAAAACTGTTCTGATATTAACCCTTAAAAGTCATTTTTAGAACAGCGATAACACAAGCATTTATTCATTCGTAGCGGAATTTTTTTTTTTTTGTGATCTGAATTGCACAGTACAGATTCGTAATAGAGAATGGAAACTAAATGTAATTCATAATGGAACCAAGTGGGTCGTCCTATGACACATTGCGAATGATAAATATCGAATTAATGCTGTTTTTGGATTTAAATTTGAAAACCAATTCACATTTTGAGAGCAACACCACTGGCATCACTCTTTTGCATCAGTATTTTATCAGTAATTTATTCTATATTATTAAAAAGAGATCTGGTCCTTTCAGAGAAAGGATTTTTTCTTCTGTGATATTCATGCAAGAAATTCAAAAAATAAAATTTGATGTTTCTGTAAAACCACTGAAAAAAAATCTTTGGTCAAGACATATCTAAATAAGGCCACATTTTATTAGATTGTTGTAAATTATTGTGTAAAAGAAATGCTAATATAGGACAAACCATATTTTTTACAATTTAGAATAAAAAATAAGAATCTAAATTTTAATTTCACGTACAAATAACTTCTACTTTTCATTAAATATCATGAAAGACGTTTAAACGGTGAATTGTCATAATTGTTTGGGAATTATGGTGCTCAGAAATAGAACAAAAAACGAAAAATAATAAAAATATGCAAACATCAATTGTTTTCTGGAATATTCCTTTTTTAGCTCATTTCAATGGGACGCCGTTCATTGCAATAGTCGAATGGTACCATCTACAAGAGTGCAGTTGCTTGCCAAATAATAATATTAATAATAATAATAATAATAATAATAATAATAACAAATATTTGTTAATCTCTTTTTAGTTTTTAATCCAAAATTTCAAGAATTATGTGCACAAGAAGTTAACTGAAAATTGAACAATACTTCGTAACTCTGTACTTTCACTCATTCATTCATTTTCAGCTTATTAGCCTTGAGATTTGACCTCTGGATATTCATTTGATTGTATTTATTATTATATCTGTAGTCATGTAAAAATATTATACTTCATTTGTTGGAAAAATATGTTCCTTTTTATTACATTCAAACATTATAAGTTATAAAGCGTTAACCATTTTGACTTTAGCGTTAGCGCCATTTTCCGTAGCTGAGGGATCTCGTACTGTAGGACATCACCACTGGTTTAGGAGGCCGAGGGTTTTGCACATGGTTTCCTCCAAAACTGTTGGGCCTGAAATCGTCAGCCACACCTCATTGTAGCTCAGCGTGGTTTGGAGAGGGTGCTAACTGGCCGATTAGGGCTACATGGCGTAACAGATGCCCAAACTGGCTGCTAGCACTGATGTACGAGAGAGGAATCCTGCCATTGTTTTTTAGGCACTTCAATCAGGGCCAGTTACACTCACATGGATATCAAGGGCCCCTCTTGGTGTCTGAGGACCCCCGAAACCCTGTCAATGGAAAACACTCATCCTAGATATCCTACCAAAAGTGTACCCAGGTCCACCTCTTGAAGAGCTGCATTTGAGAAATTTGGTAGAAGAAAGTCAGATTCAGCCTTCAACTTGGACTTTTTCAGCTATGCAACCCACTTTTGATCATTTTTGTCGCTAACAGTGTGTCAGAAACCACATAAACCAGTCTATTTGTACTTGCTTTATGGCTCGGTGTGGTTTGAGGGGAGCTAATCAATGGAATATAGGCTTCCATTACCTGATGGTTACGTTAGCCTCCTAGCATCAGTGCAAAACTAAAGAAGCATGTCTTGACTAACTGACCACATGTGTGATAAAACGGTAAAATTTGGCACAATTTGATTTTTTTTTTGGCCAAATTATTCCTTTAATGCATCAACTGGTACTCGGCACTCTTTTCTTTGGTGTAGTAAATTTGTACGTCGTTCAAAAATCTATTTATCGAGTCGATTTCTGCTTTTGGCAAGGTGGTCTCAGACCCAGACACCACAGGACCAGCGTAACAAGCTAATGATGTGGGTCTGGTTTCACAGCGTCTAACTAGCACAAGATTAGCCAAAGTGGAAGAGTAAATTAGCTCGCTAACACACAAATCCAGTTTGGTAGAGTCAATCTGGCCACCTGTCCACTCTGCCACTCTTTATCCACGGTGCAGTCTACAATCCGCTGACCCTCAGGAGGTCTAGAGTGCGGAGGTCTTTCAGCCATTATGGCGTACTGGGGTAGGCCCGACACGATGGTGAACTAGCGATGGGTGTGGTCATCTGAATGAAGAATATCATCTGCGTCCGAGGGAAGCCAGCAGGTGTGTACGCTTGGCGTGTGTTTGGAGGCCCCTTGGTAGAGTTGGCTAAACGTTCGAAGGTGAAGGGGGCAGTGGTGTGGGAAGGCCACCGGCTGGGGCCGTCTCACTGATAACCGCTTTACTGATAACTACTGACCACGAGAGCTGACCATGCTAATCTGCCGCGTGCTCACTTTTCAGCTCTTTTAAGATTTAACAAGCCGATCGTGTGGCAGAAATCATTAACAAAATATCCAAGAATCCAATTTTGTCTTTTTTTTTTAATTAAAAAAAAACAACAAAAAAAAACACACAAAACAACCTGTACAAAGCCGGAACACTGAGTGCGACGCCGCATCGTATCACACTCCTTCGAGCACTCTCCAGGCCGCATTTGCAGTTAGCGGAGCGCCGTTCCAATATTCCTGAAGCAGCCTTTAATACGTTTACTGATTAGTCAGCTGTATTTTAAAAGCCCAATCAGCAATCACTGCAGCTAGCAGGCTGGATTTCAGCATTCAAACACCAACGAAGCGACAAGACTCCGAGCACTAATGCTGAGGGTTTTGCATGTTGATTGTGCTATGTCGTTAAGATCAGTCTATGAAAACATTCGAGTACTGATGATACTAATAAAACGACTATATAAAAGTATAGTGGGGTATAATACAGTATAGTGATATATATAACAGATATGAATGGGGTATGATATTGTATAGTGAGGAAATAATAGAGTAAAATGGGGTATAATATGGTAGTGGGATATAATATAGATGAGTATAATATAGAGCTGTGTAGTATAGTAAAGTATAGTATGGTGAGGTATAATATAGTATAGTGGAGTATAATATAGTATAGTGGGGTCGATGTAGTACAGTGGAGTATAATATAGTATAATGAGGTCAATATAGCATCCTGAAGTATAATACAGTATAGTGACGTACAATATAGTAGAGCGGGGTCTAACATAGTATAGTGAAATATAATATAGTTACTGTATAGTATATTATACAGTATATTGTAACATAATGAAGTATAGCATAGTATAAAGGGGATGGTCTAGTATAGTCAGTTATAGTGTGATACAACACAGTGTACTATAGTAAAGTATATCGTTTAATAGATGAGAAGGTATAGTCTAGCATGGTGTACTATAGCAGTCTAGATGACATATAGTACCTTTACACCATATTAGATATAGCAATATGTTAGTAGTACTAGTACAGTATAGTATAGTGTGGTAGATTATAATGTGTAATGTGGTATAATGTAGCTTTACAGTGGTACAATATGGAGCAGTGTGTTACAATATGGAACCGTGGGTTATAACAACTGTATAGAACAGGATGATGTAGTATAGTATGATATGTAGATTATTACTGGGGACAGGACAGTACAGTACAGTACAGTGTAGTCTAGCACTGTGAAGTATAGTACTGTGTGCTGTTTACTATAGCGTGGTTTTATACTGTATATTGCAGTGTGGTGTTATAGTGAGGTGTGGTGTAAGTATGGTGTAACGCTTATAGTACAGTACAGTATAGTATAGTACAGAAAAGTACAGTACAGTATAGTATAGTACAGTATAGTACAATACAGCACAGTATAATACAGTACAGTGCAGTACAGTATGTTATAGCGTAGTATAAATTGTGTCACTTTGTAGTTAAGCCTAACCTGAGCTCCACTTAACTGCATTCACATTTTTGAAGATATTCAGATTTAAACATCCCCGAGAATGCAAAAGTGTGTCGCTTTCACGGTCTTTTCACTCAGAATAACAAGCCCAAATCCACTGGACCGGATTTCAAACGATAAATACACAGAAACTCGGCCTGAAACCGCACAAGTCAAAACACGAGCCTGGCCCCAAGTGCCCCTCTTTAGTCAGAAATGAAGAAAAGAGGCGAAGAGGAGAGCGGTGTCTCCCGCTGCCTCTCTGAGGAAGCCGTGGATGTGCAGCTGTTTGGGAAAAGGCAGGCATCTGGCCGGGGCGACGGTTAAAGAGGAAGAAAGTGACCCGCACGGCGCTCGGCCTATCAGACAGAGCGGGGGGGATCGATACAGAGGGCCTATTGGAGGAGGGAGCGTCTCCTCAGCCTCATAGAGGAGGGCAGCACACACAGCCTCACCGCGACACAGACAGACTGTGTGTGTGAGTGAGTGTGTGTGTGTGTAGGCCCAAGCAGATTTATTCACATGAGAGTGCTGAGGACAGTCGCGCTGGAGCCAAAGAGAGGTAAGCCGCCTCCACAACACTGCACTGGGGGAAAACCTCTGTACAGTGACCGAAAGGCTCATTTGTAAAGACAAAGGCATCTCGGGGCAGGGGAAGCGTCCAAGTGTGTGAAAGCATAGCGTGGATGTGCTGTGTTTACCTTGAGGGGTAAGTTGGGGCCGTCGCCATGCTGCTTTAAAGTGATGGTTTGATCTAAATTGGAATTGGCTACATTTGTCACCTTACTCCAAATCTAGTGGATCGGCTAGGACATGCTGGGTGTCTGAAGTTTTCTCCTTTAGTTTTAGTATGAGAGCTGCGGCCCTAACGCAATGGAAGATTATCCGCCTTGTAAAATGCACACACACTCGCCTCAAACTGCGCTGAGATGTTCAGACTTGCTTACGTGGATCCTGACACCAGGACACACTGTTATGTGGCGGACTTTAGTCCATTTTTATAGATGACTTTGTAAACATTTGGCAAATTAGCATCGTAGCTCCTGCGCAAGACTAAAGAAAAAATCAAACAAGTCTTGGTTCAGTTTGAGAGAAGGGGGGGAAACTATGAATCTGACTCCATATTATCACTGTAATCCAAATGATGCAGCGTCATCGTATGCAGTTCCCATAGGGCCAGGTGGTATCTTCCATGTGTTGGTTCAATGTATTGACTGACCAGCCTAGCAGTGAACGTTAAGCTACATTTGTGATGCTAGAGTCATCATTTGGACCAATAGTGCCTATCTGGTCCACTAAGATGCTGAACTAGTCCCAAGTTTAGGCTCCATGCCAGCGTCCAATCAACCAGACGATCTTCATTCTCGGGTTGTTGGTTATGCAAGGGTGTTGAAAGGTGGAATCAGTGGTCATCAAAATTTGCAGTAAGAACCTGTGATTCTACAGTCAAGCAATTCTGTCATAAGGAGCATCGCTAATGAGCCTTAACTGAGTTTGCAGTTGCCTTTGACTTTAAAGCAATTGTTCAGCAAAAAAACAAAAAAAAAACAAATTTAGTTGGTAGTTGACCAGACTAAAGAAGCAAAAGTTGGAGTCCAAATTTTGCTTCTTTAGTTCAGCACTGGAGCTAATGTAGCTAACAAACACTAGATGTCATTAGCCACCTAAATTGTTTCCAAAAAAAAATCCAAAACTTCTGACTGAAGAGCTGGATGCTGTTGGAGAACTACATCTAGCTCTTCAATAAAGGTGCTGCAGATCTGTGGATGTGGCAGCATTAGCTTAGTAGCTCCAGTGCTAAACTGATCAACTGCATCTTGGGTAGGTGGTAGATGGTGTATATTTGATTTTGTCCCAAACTATTCCTTTGAGAAGATATTTGATTGTGAGACGTTGATCAGATGAAATGCAGACAGCTGGGACTATTCCATTTTGTTTCCAAGGTACCAAACAAATATGTTTCCTTAAGACTGTAAAGCAAATAGATATCGTTGACTAAGGTGCAGCCGGTCGGTTCAAATTTTGAATGATGCTGGACTTTCAGTAAAACCATGATGGGTTTGGGAAAACGAGACAAAGGTACATCAGATCACACAATGCAAGTGTGGCCCAACCGACCGCCCATTAGTCTGATTACGAAGACGCTCAAGACTTCCAGAAACCTGCACCTCGTTAGCAGGGCTCCCACTTGAACATCCGAAGTGCTTCTGACAGAGTCCAGTCATACTGTTTTATTGTTTTCCCATTTTGTGCCAGACAATATGGCGTTGGGGAGGGGGCCCGGCACAGGATCCACCACCAATGAAGCTGTTCCACATTCGCATTGTCTCGGCCCTCTTCCCCTGGTGAGAAAGCATCCAGGACCGCGGGGGCCACCACAAAGAGATGTGTCAGCTCCGTTTAAGTCCGCCGGGATTGTTTGGGAGCAACCTGGTGCCCACCGAGGTCTGGGGATGTGGCCCATCAAGAAAAGGGGCTGTTGGGAAAAGTTTAAGCGCCCCTCCTGACTCCCCCCACCCACCCACCCACCCAGCCTGCCTCAACCGCCCCCGCTGACTGACTTACCCCAACAAATTCTCCACCCTCCATTCTACCCTTCACCAGCTTGAGAGCCCAGGGGGCCATCGCCTTACCCAAGAGCTTACACAGAGCTCTCACGGAAAGGTCAGCGGAGGACGACCTTTTCCGACACCAGCACCAACCGACACCCGTTTTTTTTTTTTGGACAGTTTGAGGCAGATTATCTGCAGATGCTCCAATTAGTACCAAACAATCCAGGTTAGTATGAGGACTAGAACCCTAATCCTAAACCTAACTTTACAGGGCCAATATCATGCAATATCACACGTTTTTGGAAATGGAATTTGAAGGAGTATGTAAACACCGTCATACCAGTCGCATAGTCTACATATCGAATGTATCACCTGTGTGACGTCATAAATAACAGTGCATTTACACATATCTGCCCATTCAGCCTGCGACAGCTCCGTCCATTCATGCTGATGTTATAAGAAGTGTTTCAGCCTGGACGGCTTTTTTTGAATGAGGCACAATACAGGGCAGCCAATCAGAAGAGAAATTTCATATATTAGTCTTAAAGGAACAGTAACAAAAACAATGTTTATTTACAGTGGTCATTAACACTGAGGACTCCGGGGCACGTCCCCACCACATTTTGTTGTGGCCCCATTTTGTCCCCATCCCTTTTTAAAAGGAAGGGAGAGAAAGTGTTTTTACCCCCCCCCCTCCCCCCCCCCCTTTCAGCAGTCATTTTTCATCAAATCTGATGTTTTCCCCAGCAGATTCTGAAATAGACT
This sequence comes from Brycinus macrolepidotus, assembly GCA_037974445.1. Taxonomy (NCBI): domain Eukaryota; kingdom Metazoa; phylum Chordata; class Actinopteri; order Characiformes; family Alestidae; genus Brycinus; species Brycinus macrolepidotus. Next base: position 9,709 of record JBBPCZ010138743.1, on the reverse strand, counting down.
GATGCCTATGATGCCAGCAACCCTTTAGATCAGCCGTTCCCAAAATCAAGAGCATCGGGCCCATTTTGAAATCCGAAACTTTTCTGTGGACCACCCAGACCTTTAACCTCTAATGATGAGATATAAGATACACTCCATATCAAAAACAGGTCAGATAAATGAGAAACAAATATTTTAAACCCCAAAGCTTTCTTTTCAATACTTCTAATGACTGTTTAAAATGTAAGTATTTTATGCTAATTTTTTTTTTTGTTTTTTGTAAATGTCCTCTGGCAGCTCACCTGCAGTACCTTCACAGCCCACACTTTGGGAAGATTTTAGAACATTTCAAGAAATGTAAATTTTAAAAAGCGAACTTTTTGAATTTTTTTTTTTTTAATATTAGCTCTACCAAACATGCTAATGTGGCTTCTAATGGATGGATGCTAATACCTAGTGTCAGTGATGCTGTGCTAACTGTGAGCTGAAGGATTTCATTCACTGTTAGCAACATTTTGGACCAAACTACTCCTTAAAGTTGAAGAGTATCGACACTCCAATGCTAGCTCAAGAATGGGAGGGAAAATGGGTGGGTGCTTCGGCTAATATGGCTAATCACTTCACTATGACCCAAAGGTAGCCTGCTAACAGCTTCACAATAATGCCTTACCTCCCTCCTGGATTCTCAGCACACACGCACACACACACACACACACACACACACACACACACACGTGTTTGTTAGCTTGGTGCTAATTCTTACATTGAAGCTTCATAGGCAGGCTAGTAGAAATTAGCATAAGCGGCGGCACTTTCTGGTCTAAACAAGTGGAAAAAAGGCTAAAAACATATTTGAGTGTCTTGTTGGAATGATTTAAATGATGTGAATCGTCGTTGTACTCTAGCACTGAGCTAAAATTCATCCATAGGGGGCGCTGTCTGATCCCCCACAACAGAGATGCTATTTTTCTCTTCAGTTTGGAAAGAAGACTGATATTTTCAGTTTTCAATTAAGAAATGTGCTTATCTGTTTCTCTTTAAGAACATTTCTCCTGAACGATTTTAGAAACACAACTTTTTTCCTTAGCAATGGTGTGTTAGATATTGCTTTTAGAAGTTAATGTGTTAGCACAGCATTATATCCGTGTGTGTAATTGTGTGTAAGTGGACAAGTCCCTGACGGTGGCTCCAGCGCCCCTCCTGCTTTCCTTCATCGGCTTTGTAAGTTGTAGAAGATCCGACCTGGCCTTTGAGCAGCCAGGCATAGTGTAGTCTAACTCTCTCTCTCTCTATCTCTCTCTCTCTCTTCTCTCCCTCTTTTTTCTCTCCATTTTTCTCCCTTCTGTACTCTCTCTCTTTCTTACTCTCTACTCTCTCTCCCTTTTCTTCCTTCTTTACTGCTCTCTCTCTCTCTCTCTCTGTGTCTCACTCTCTCTCTCTCTCTCTCTCTCTCTCTGTGTTGCAGTGGCCGGAGGCGGGTAGAGGGGGGTGTGTCGGAGGGACGCTTGGACAATACGGCCGAGAGTTCTTGTGTGTTCGCCATGGCAACTGGTGGGTGGAGGATCAGAGCCTGGCTGAGTGGGCATGTGTGTGTGTGTGTGTGTGTGTGTGTGTGTGTATGTGTGTGTATGTGTGTGTGTGTATGGAGAAGGGGGACACACGCCAGATGCCTGGGGGAGACGCCCTATAGCTCAGCAGCTGGGGGACACTAAAGCGGCCGTACACGCTCATTACAGCGCTGAGGAGATTAGAGTGGGGCTTGTTTACGGCACACTCCTCTTCTTATTGGGTTATGTGTGTCACACACACACACACACACACACACACACACACACACACACACACACACACACACACACACACACCAATCCGCACAACTCAGCCCTAAACTGAACTAATTTAGTTGACACTGGGCTAGGGTAACACACACATGCAGTGTTTGAACATGAAAAACACTTCTGTTTGTGTGATTTAGCGCGCACACACACACACACACACACGGGCATCCACAGCCTCTAGGCCCCACCACTAAACTACTGTTTTCAAACCATTAAAGGAATAATCTCGCAAAAAAATCTAATTTACAAATCAGATTTTCCACTCATCCCAAATGTAGACACGATTGGAGTCCAAATTCTGCTTCTTTAGTTTAGAACTGGAGCGACAAGGCTAATATTGCTAACAAACTCTGGAAGACAATAGTCACCCAAAACGTCTCCTGTAAATACACCCTCAACACTCAAACCGCACCCAGAGCTTCGCTAAGGTGGAGTGGACTCCTGCGTGTGATTCAGGGCTCAGCACGACTTACTGTTGAGGGAAGTTTGGGGGATTTATTCACAGAAACATTTGGGTGACTATTCCCTTCTAGTGTTAGTGATGTTAGCCGCGTAGCTCCAGTTCCAAACTAAAGAAGCCAAATTTGGACACTAATCATGACTCGGCTAATCTGGGGTCAGTGGGAAAGTGTGTATAGATATTTCTTTTATATATATAAATACATAAAATATAAAAATGGGAAATATTTTGGAATACAGGCTTATGGCTTTCATGCTTTTTGTGTGGGTTAGTGTATATATATACATATATATGTGTGTGTGTGTGTGTGTGTGTGTGTGTATATATGTATATATATATATAGATAGATAGATAGGTATAGATAAGGAATGTTCATATTTGAATACATATTTATTTTATATATATTTTGGAATACAGTTTAATGTCTTCTGTGGGTTAAATGATATATCTAACCCATTTACTCTTCTGCTAAACTATTTGTTGACCATGTACACACACACACACACACACACACACACACACACACACACACAACAGCATCATCATCCAGCCTTCAGTGGCAAAGTGTTGTAAACAGGACGTCCCGACCCTTTAGGGCTGGACGGGCTAATCTCTGCAGGCAACTGTGATGTAGTTACAGCTCACATTCACCTGTAGAGGTTCAGCTGTCCAGCTCACAACACACAAACCTCCCTGAACCTACAGCTAGCGCCACCTACAGGCCCTGCAGAGGTACTGCCTCCACTTTGAGGGATCTAGAGCAGGGGGTGCGATGACTGATGATTGTTGGATCGGGATAGTTCCACACAAAACCACAAACTGTATGTCCTTGAATGCTGAAAAAACTAGTATTTATATGACCCATAATTACTGTATTTTAAGTAATATTTTCAGACTTTCCAAACAATGCAATGATATATGTACGTCACCCATAAAACTGTATTCCAAAATATTACCCATATTTATATTTTATGAAATTCTATATATATATAATAAATATTGATACAAATAATAAGAACAGTCCTTATATATACTTATATATATATATGTGTGTGTACAAATATTAATTTGTAGATAATATAAAAAAAAAATATTAAATAAATAAATAAACAAACAAATAAATAAATAAATAAATAAAATATACATATATAATCACTTTTTTAAAAATTCAAAGAATATGCAGATGGTATTCAGAATTTTATAGAATATTTAATTACTAATATTATCAGATCATACTTTGTTATATCATCCTATCTAAAAAAGCCCGTGCCCCCTTAGCTGGACTGCTCGGGGGTCCTGCCCTGCCAGGCTGGGCTGTGGCGTAATCTCAGCTGGCAACTGTGAGTGTGTGAGCCGGTCTCGCAGGTGCTGCTGGGATTGCGCCGAGCGCAGCGTTCCCCACGGCTTCTGCAGGAACAGTCCTGACCTCACAGGGAGTCGGCGGGGGGCCTCTGGGACGGGACGGGGGCACAGGGGCTTAAATCTGTGCCTCATTACGTGTAGAAGTACGGGTGGCCACCAAAAACAACTGAAGGGAAAAAGTTTTGGGTCCAAAAATCTACAGCAGACCTTCTTAGGACTTGGCACGGAAACGGAAGTTCTTCTCTTTTTGGAATCTTCAGGTCTCAGATCAACCTGAGCTAAATGGGTCAGGAATTCTTACATTTATGCCTATAATATATTTACTTATCCATTCATCCATCCATCATTCATCCATTCATCCATCCATCCATCCATCCATAAATCGTAACATCCACCTAACCAACCAATCAGTCCACATACCCACTCACCCATACATCCATCATTCTCAGCTATCATCTGACATCTGACTTGTTGTGTAAGGTAAGTCATGATTTTATTAATTTATGCCTGTATCATGGGCGCCGGAACCATTTTAGCATGGGGGGGACGTGCCCCCCCCCACTTTTCAAAATCATTTGTTTCTTCCGGCCCACTTTTCCCCTCCTGAACTACAGCCGAGACGTAGAGTCCTGCGCCCCCCACATTAAAAAAGCTTCCGGCACCCGTGGCCTGTAATATCCATCCATCCATTCAGTGAAACCACCACCCACCCATCTAACCATCCACCTAACCACCCACCTACCCACCCATCCATCCATCCATCCATCCATCCATCCATACACCCATACACCCATACATCCACCATCCACCATCCATCCATCCATCCATCCAGTGAAACCACCACCCACCCATCTAACCATCCACCTAACCACCCACCTACCCACCCATCCATCCATCCATCCATCCACCCATCCATACACCCATACACCCATACATCCACCATCCACCATCCATCCATCCATCCATCCATCCAGTGAAACCACCACCCACCATCTAACCATCCACCTAACCAACCACCTACCCACCCATCCATCCACCCATCCATACACCCATACACCCATACATCCACCATCCACCATCCATCCATCCTTCCATCCATCCAGTGAAACCACCACCCACCCATCTAACCATCCACCTAACCAACCACCTACCCACCCATCCATCCATCCATCCATCCATCCAGTGAAACCACCACCCACCCATCTAACCATCCACCTAACCACCCACCTACCCACCCATCCATCCACCCATCCATACATCCATATACCCATATATCCACCATCCACCATCCATCCATCCATCCATCCATCCATCCATCCAGTGAAACCACCACCCACCCATCTAACCATCCACATAACCACCCACCTACCCACCCATCCATCCATCCATCCATCCATCCAGTGAAACCACCACCCACCCATCTAACCATCCACCTAACCACCCACCTACCCACC
>JBBPCZ010138727.1:0-20886 GCA_037974445.1 Brycinus macrolepidotus | reverse complement strand
TGACTATAAGGTGCCACTTTACTTTAATTTAAAATAAGTAGTAATAAATAACAAATAAGAATTAAGTATAGTACAGTGCAAATGCAGTTCAAATTAAAGTGACTGAGTGGTGCAAACATAGTACTATAGATAGGTAGTAGATGAACAATAAATAAAATTGATGAATAATGAATTCATAATGAATTCATAATGAATTATGAATTGAAATATCATAGTTACTAAATAACTGTATATAATTACACAAAATAAAATTAAAAAAATGTTGAACACATATATTTCATATTTATGAGCAGGCACCCATAATGAAACCTCGGATTTGGGATGTAATATTGAAAAACTAGTAAAAACTATGAGATTATACAGCAAGTTCAGCTGCAGTGACCTGCAAGAGGGCCTTTCTTTAAACTAGATGTCGGAACATTGCTGTGCAGATCTGACTGCATGCAGCATTAGTGGGATGATGTGTACTAATTATGTTTACTAATTATTTCTAGATTGCAAACTCCGCTCCAATTCACTCCACTGGAACTCCATCACTCCAACCCGGTCTGGGTGGGAGGGAGGGTGTGGTGATGAGTGCGCATGCGCCTCTCGGCCCCTGTGACGTCGGGATGAAGAAGATTCTGATTGGCTAGGGAGGAGAGTAAAGGGGCAGTACTGGGAGGGTGAGAGAGAGAAAAAAGAGAGAGAGAGAAAGAGAGAGAGATACACGGAGGGAGGGGAAGAGAGGGGTGAGAGAGAGAGAGAGAGAGAGAGAAAAGGAGAGAGAGGAGAAGGAGAGCACAGCAGAGGCAACACTTGTTTAGGAAGAAGAAGTAGCCTTCATTCAGCCCAGGGCTTTATTATAATAATAATAATAATTATTATTATTATTATTTATTTTTCTGAAGGGACACTTGCTGTGTTGCGTGAAAAAGCAAGAAGATATGACAACGTCTCCACCTTCCTAGCGAATTTAATCCTCTGAAAGAGCGGAATTAGAGGTGTAGTGCTGTGTCTCTGGTTGTGAAGTCCCAGAGGAGGAAGAGCGTCAGACAGACCAGCCCAGAGCAGAGCAGACATGGAGCAGCAGAGAGTGGAGAGGAGAACCAGCTAGCGTTCCACCTCCCCCCAGAAAAGAGCAGAGGAGAAGACGAAGGAAGGGAGCCCCGGCTGGAAGAGGATGGATTTCAGCACGATCAGGAGCCTCATCAGCCGATACGTGAGTAGTCTGTCCCGCCGGAGCTCTGACCTCCCCAGCCAACTTGTTGGTGCGTCTCCTCCAGGGTAGAGGGAAGATGTAGGGAAGGTGTGGGGCTGGAGGTGAAAGTGTGGGGCTGAAGGAAAGGTATAGGGCTTGAGAGAAGGTGTGTGGAAGGTGTGGGGCTGGAGGTGAAAGTGGCTTGGTGTTAATGCAATATTCTACAGCACTGCACGTATAGCAAATTAATAAAATGCCCACAGCATAATATATCTACAACTGTTTTATAAAGTTTATTTACTAAGTTTTTTATTGTAGGGGACTAGCAGTCCTGGGATTCAAACCCACGACCTTCTAGAGGGAGGGAGGGAACCCACGACCTTCGAAAGGAAGGTGTGGAGGTGTGAGGGAAGGTGTGGGGCAGCCAGGAGCACAGTGCCCGGGGAGCAGTGTGTGGGGACGGTACCTTGCTCAAGGGTACCTCAGTGGTGCCACTGGCAGTCCTGGGATTCGAACCCAAGACCTTCTGATCACAGGGGCAACTCTCAAGCCACTAGGCCACCAGCTGCCTACCAGGGAAGGTGTGTAATAGTTATGTGTTGCGTTAAAGTCACGCAGCACGTGCCTTGACCCCCCTTCCACTCATCTAAACACGCTTAATTTTTGCAACTCGTAGAGCTTATAATATTCTGTTGACATTTTCTGCCAACCCCCCCTCGCAAAAATCTTGTCCTAAACTGTGAGCCATGTTCATTCACCATGACCCCACTTTCTCAGATCCGTAGTGGTTGAAGTGCAACAGGACTAGGCATGTTTTGGTTTTGGCTTGGGTTCAAACTTCTAATGTTTTGTTATAATGAAAAAAACGGGCTATGCTGGTTGAACCAGACTGTTACCTGAATAAATAATATCAGTTAGGCTTTATTCGCAGAAGAGATCTTGCAGATCTTTTCAGAAAGGAAAACTGTGTGGAAAAAAAATGATATAGTAAAAAAGCGCAGGTTGATTGATAAAGTAAATAGGTAAATAGGTAGTTATTGTGTTTCATGATAGGGAATGTAATTGCGATTGTAAATGAGAGGAACTCACACACCCAGTCTAAAGAGACTTCATCATTATTTGCTACAGGAGAAGTAGCGGCCGTAAAAACAGTCCACGGTATGTTTTATGTGCCTCGGGAACTCTTTTTGTAAGTTTTGTATATAAAAAATAGCTGTTCATAGTATAACTAACCTTCATTATAGCGACGGGATCGGGTATGGTGGTTTTATTGGCCATGATTAATCGAGGGAACCTGCACATTTAGGGGAAAAAAGTGGGAAAAACCAAGAGAAACTATTTATACCTGTTCTAACTGGTGTATGAAAGCAGTTTTGAGAATCAGGCAACCATAAGCTGCTGGTTTCCGAAGTACAGGTGGGCGGTATAGGGGGGCTGGTGGATGTAGGTTGTGAGAACAGCTGAGGCTCTGCTCTGGGCTAGTAAGAGTCTGCCAATATTTTTGAGGCGACTTGGAAAAGAACAAGAAAAACGTGCTCTTAAATTAAGCATATGGAGCTTAATTAGCTGATTAGTCAATGTTTTGGCTTCACGGCCTCCCCTGTTGGTAATTAAATTAAGCTTAGGCTGTAAAACTCAAGTGTGTTTTTCTTTCCTTTCTATCGTTTCCTTTTTTCTATTTGGATGAAGTGTCAATACGCAGACGATGTGAGCAAACACTTTAAATTGCAGTAAATTACATCTAAATGTCACCGACGGACAATGGTTGGATTTATTATTTTTTTTGTGTGTTTTTTATTCTTTTTTTTTTTTTTAAGTAGACAGAACTCGTGTTGATTTTCCTGACTGTGAAATAATGGATTATGTAGTTGCCCATCACTTTGAAAAGGATTACATAACCCAGTCATATTCATATAGGCTCACTTGATGAATCAATACTGTGGGCCATCCGCTCGATACAGTATTATGCACATTACACCATGTGCTTAAGCCATTTAACATCCAGCACGGTCAGTCTGATAAAGCTCCTCGACCAAGCTGTCGAGGGCTTAGCGAGAGGTTGTCTCTAAGGCACTGATGCTGAATCCAAGGTGTTGTGTTCAAGATCTTCCACTAAACACGTATTCACAGTTATGTACTGTACGATATTCAAGCGTACATGAAACCTCATATAGGCGTCATCCCAAACTTTTGATGAAAATCTTGTACACTTTGTACTTTGAGGCAGAAACATATGCGCTTGAATGCGTTTTGATCAGTTTATTACGGAAAGTATGGTATATTATAAAGTGTACTGTATTCTTATAAAGAGTGTTTGTAATCTCATAGTCAAGGGCAGCAATTAAGGGTGTAATGAATTTAATGCAGTATTGAAAATAGAAATATGAAACTCTACTCCTCTGTCTCCTCCGGTGGCCTCTCATTTACCATCTTTCGTGGAAACTACTGTGATTAAAAGAAGGCATCTAGGTGCATCCTATCAATAGAAAGAGCTTATGCTGTGTGAGCACCTGCACTCTAATCTGTTAATTCTAGGGGGCTGATTTTGGGGGTTTATTTTATTAGAGCACTGGCATGTCGAACCCTGTAATAATTAGATAAACAAGACATTTTACCACATAAAATGTTGAAAATTGAGCCAAACATTGACTTCAGAATGAAAAAATCATATCACACCCCCTTAACCGACTTGCAACGAGACTGTATCCAATTGTATGCATATAAGTGCATCTTTCTAAGCAGTGAAGTGCCTCATTATGGGAAAACATTTAGTCAAATATTTAGCATATACATTTTGATCGATATGTCATAATTAGAAATAAATAATTACGTTTTTAAAATAGTTGGAGGAGCTGTGAATAAAATCTGTATGCCTGTTTTCATGTCCTACAACCATCCTGAAACTCGTAAAGCAGAATCAATGACTGGTGTAATAGTTTTGCTTGAATCGTTTGCATTGATTTTTGTTCACTACAGTGTTTTGATGCCTCACCTTCCAAACCCAGTTTTGAACAATGCAAAAATAGCACCAACTGAGCTTTTAAATGCAGTTGTTTACACTTGGCATCGTATTTACTTTCGTTCACACTGGACATGCATAATATTGGAGCCATACAGGCTGATAGTTGTTTGAATATTATTATCTGGATTGCATCAATGATTAGTGATAATACAAACCGATATTTGATGGTCTATTATTGTACTTTGGAAGAGCAGAACGTTGAGGTGACGCTGGGTTACTGTGCTAAAGAGTCTGCATTTTATTAATTTTGCTACTATTGTTATCCCACCGGTATTTGTTACAGTAGTCTGTAGAGTTAATCCAGGGGATTTTGCTTTTGTGCCAATTTTATAAATGTGTGTATCGGCATCAAGCCAAGTCAAGTAGATGTTTGTCATTTTAACCATATACACAATACACAGAAACACTACAAGTCTATACAAAACTACAAGTGCAAGTATGGGCAGGACAGGACCGCAAAAGAGAAAGTGGAAAAACAGCACAACAGTATAATAATATTATATATATATAATATAGTATATATATATACTATACTAATTTAATGCACTTATCTGTGTCATTCTGATGTTATAATCTGAAAACATTGATGCCAAACTTTCGAATGGTACTGTATCTCTGGAGGAGAAGAGAAAAAAGTAAAACTGCTTGAAACAAGCAGTTAGTTTTTCTCCATTGAATCTGTTTGCTGAAGAAGGATGATTATGGGACTGTAGGACTGACTTTCTTACGTGAAGAGAAGGAAGTGTCTGTGTCTGTGTCTGTGTCTGTGTCTGTGTCTGTGTCTGTGTGTCTGTGTCTGTGTGTCTGTGTGTGTTTCTGTGTGTCTGTGTCTGTGTGTCTGTGTGTCTGTGTGTCTGTGTGTGTGCGGGTCTGTGTGTGTGTGTGCGGGTCTGTGTGTGTGTGTGCGTGTCTGTGTGTCTGTGTGCGTGCGGGTCTGTGTGCGTGCGGGTCTGTGTGCGTGTGTGTCTGTCTCTGTGTGTGTGTCTGTGTGTCTGTGTGTGTGTGTGCGTGTGATTGCCTGTGAAAAGCCTCTCTCCACCCTGCTGCTCTTTGATCTAAAGCACGGTAATGCAGGCTGGCATCGCAAGAGGAGGGCGTTAGGGGAGGGGGAGAGAGAGAGAGGAAGAGAGCAAGACAGTAGTGGAAGAAAAGACAACAGAGGAGAGATAAAAGCCCAGAGTCGAGAGTAGAGGAGATGGTGGGTGTGTGGTGGTGGTGATTGGGAGGTTATGGGATTTAACTGGATCCCTGTGCCATCGGGACTTGTTCAGACATGGCAGAAATGTTGGAGGAGCTGCTCGCTGTTTTAATCCGTTCACCTGTAGCTGCCCTCATTACCGCTCACGGCGCAAATGCTACATCCTACCTAACGCTGTCCACAACTAGGGATTTTCTAAAATACCTGTTGTTTTGCCTAAAGGTTGAGCAATGAACATCCTTCCAGTTATAAAAGGCTAATAACATACTAGAATATTAGAAAACACAGCAGTGTGGAATGTAAAGCTAGATTATTCTGTATTATTGAGGTTAGTGGCAGTATAATGTATTATCCATACCAGTATTGGTGTCGCACAATTATACTGTTTTACTGATTTGATTTAAATTGTATAACATTTGTGCTTCAGATTGTTCTGAAAGAATGATATACAAACTAAATTACTTTCCGTAATTCCATTTTTTTGTACTCTGTGACTTTTGAACTACTGTATAAGTTGTAATTTTTAGACAAAAAAACAACAAAGCCCTATGAGAAGAAGCCCGTTCGGTCTGTAAAAAATGATTTTCGTGTAGAGTAACAGTGCTCAGCAAGCACAGGTTGATTACCAGTGTTAAAGCTAAATTAAATACAAAAATAAATAAAATCTGATGTAGTGATACTGTGATATGTTTGTAAAATATTGTGATATTGAATTATGATTTTTTTTTAGAATGTTTCATGTTCTATTACATTACATTGCATTACATTTATTTTGGCAGACGCCTTTATCCAAAGTGACAATACAAGGGAACACTCAAGTTTCAGGACAGAATATATTATAGTATTTTAGAATGGTTATGTCACTCTTTATGCATTCCTAGTGAACAGATGATAATTTAGACCGTTTCTATTACTCTTGACGCATTCCTGAACAAATGAACAAAGAAAACAATGTGTTTAACACTTGTTATGTATTTGGTTACCTGTACTACATCATAACCTATATATTGGTTAATATAAAAAGAGCGTTCAGCCCAGCTGCATACAGATGTCCCACAACCTTTTTTTTTTTTTTTTTTTTTTTTGGATGCAGAAGTGAATTTAAAAGTATATGACTAATTGTCTCAGGGTATTAGTGAGATAAACGTATACTTGGATTCCGTGTTTTGTGTTTCCAAGCTGCTGTCCAAGCGGTTCTATTCTCTGGAATTCTCATGGAACCCAGTCGTGTATATTCACTTCCAAATTCTTCATATAACGGGTCACTGCCTTTCCTGCTCTGTGTGTGTGTGTGCATGTGTTAGGCTGGCTAAATGCAAACTTCCTGCTCACTTAAATTGTTTTGCTACAGAACGTGAACTAAGTTCTTGTGAACTCGTAAGGAACTGCGAATTAAATTGACTTGCATGCAAAGCACCATGGCGTGATAACATGGCAGAGCAAGACTGGATGAGAGAGGTGTGTGTGTGTGTGTGTGTGTGTGTGTGTGGGGGTGGGGGTGGGGGGGGGCGGTCTACGTAACCACCCTGATTCTGTGGAGACTTTTCCTCAAACCCATCTCTGTGTTCGTCTGTCAAAACATGGCACATTAGGTAATGCCCCTTAAAATAGTTACGTAACTGTGCTGGGCTTTTAGCTGCCATTGTCTAAAATTGCTATTTTCTGAAATGGTCGTCAACTGTTATCGCTCTGGCTGTACCGGACAGTCTTCTCTTAATCTCAACCCTTTATGCTCCCTCTGTACCTGACAGTCTTTCTCTTAATATCAACCATTTACTTTGTATCTGTAGCTGATGTTTTACTCTTAATTTTGACCATTAAGAGCCTATCAGGTACCAATATAAAGTAAATGGCCGTCAAATGTTAATGCTCTGTCTGTACCGCACCGATTTTACTCTTAACAGCAACCATTTACTACTGTACTTGATGTTTTACTCTTAATTTTGACCATTAAGAGAAATGTACAGATATAAAGTGTATATAAAGTAAATGGCGGTCAACTGTTAATGCTCCGTCTGGTTCGGTCAGTCTTGCTCTTAATCTCAATATTTATGCTCCGTCTGTACCTCATAGTCTTACTCTTAATCTTGATCATTTACTTTATATCTGTATGGATGTTTTACTCTTAATTTTGACCATTAATCTTGACTGGACTATCTGCACCGGACAGTCGTACTCTTAATCTCAACCCTTTATGCTCCTTCTGTACCTGCCAGTCTTAATCTTAATTTTGACCATTAAGAGCAAGCATGTCAGGTCAGGTAAATGGCCATCAACTGTTAACGCTGTGTCTGTACCGGACTGTCCTGCTCTTAATCTCGACTATTTACTTTATAATTGTACCTGATAGCCTTACCGTGAAGCTGACCATTTGCTTTATATCTGTAGCTGATGTTTTGCTCTTAATTTTGACCATTAAGAGCAAGCATGTCAGGTCAGGTAAATGGCCATCAACTGTTAACGCTCTCTCTGTACTGGACAGTCTTACTCTTAATCTTGACCATTTACTTTATATCTGTACCTGACAGTCTTACTCGTAATTTTGACCATTAAATGCAAGACTGTCAGGTACAGGTATAAAGTAAATGGACGAGATTAACAGTAAGACTGTAAGGTACAGATATAAAGTAAATGGTCGTCAAAGCTTAACACTCTGTCTGTACCTAACAGTCTTAAATTTGACCATTTTTGCTATATGTGGATCATATATCAAATATATTTGATGTATCGTGGCTTGTTCTACGTTCGTTGTGGTAAATGACATCGTAAATTTTGCATGAGAACAAATTGACGTCTCAGTTCACGTGCTCTCTCCGTTGCCTCTCTCCCCGTCACAGACACAAAGACTCCCACACTGAAGAGTGTGTAAAAATAGTACACAGTCATTAGGAATTCATTCAGTATTGTAGTTTGTGAAGTATAGAAATGTGGGGGTTGGGACACCCTCGGCCCTCCAGACCAGCTTCCTGGGTGAGTGTGCAGTGTAGCAGTGCTGGTTCGAAGATGCTGGCAGCCCCACTGGCTAAGAATGCGAATGTAAAGATTCGGCATTAAAGCCCTCGTAAGATAAGAGTGCAGTTTTGTTTTTCAGAAGAGCCGAGCTGTGAGGACTTTATAAATATATTGTTTGCCATTTTGAGACAAAGCACAAGAAAACTTGAAATAAACATGAGATGTATATTTATTCAAATATATACATGTACACCCTTTTCTGAAGCCTAGAATATTCACCGCTGATTACATCCGAACTCCCATAAAATGGGTATTTTGGATAAGCCTAGTTGTAATGCATTCTGACTATGTGGATCGAATATAAAACTGCAGGTATCTTGCAAATGTATTTTTGGTGCAATGTCAAAATTAAACTTAATTTTAAACTAAATGATGATGAGGGACAGTACTTAACAAAAACATTTCAAACTGGCATGCCGTGTCAAAAGTACTGTAGAGGAGATTTCAGAATATCGAGATACATGTTATGTTGCCTAGAAATGTCGCCCAGCCCTCATTTATTCTGTGTTTGTATCTGACAGTCTTAATTTCATTTTTCTTCTTCTGCATGTCATTTAACCAATTTTATTGGATGCTGTATGCCTTGGAAGTATACTCTTGGAAGCAAATGAAGAAGTGGTGGAATAAAGGCAATAAAACAGTACAGTTAAATACACTTTTAGACATGTATTTGTTTGTTTATGTCTGTATTTTCACATTTGAAAATAGCCCAAAATCTTTATTTTGGCCCAAAGAGATCATTGTGTATTTATTAATTTGTTAATTAAATGCAATTCATTATAGATTTCCAAGATTGTCGCAGCTAATTCACACTACCTTCAGTTTTACCCTCAAACCCGTTCCCTACAGGGGCAGAGATTCCATCCATTGGTTTTATGCAGTGGGCAGTCCACGCATTGACACATGCGGTGTGTTGCATTGCTTTAGGGACGCCTGAGTGAAGTATCCAGGGAAATCAGCGTTAGCTGTGTAAATGAAGTCGTATTAACATTGGTCAAAGGAGGGAGTGGAAAACGAAAGAATGACAAAGTGAAATAGGGGGAGTATACGAAGGGGTGGAGGAAATCATTATCGCATCATTAATCAGTATGAGGTTCTATGTCTCGATTCTTGGTTTTTTGTGCTAAGCTTGAAGCTGTCGTGCCTGCTAATAGAAAGACGCCCTATAACATAGGTATTTTGCCAAGAAAGATCTCCCTTTTCCGGAGGCTTTGAAGGCTATTTTGACAGTGAACGCTGGTTCCAACAAGGACTACATGCTCCACGTAACTTCTTGCTCTCATTAATACGGCTCATGGATTCTTGTTACGGTTTCTCGAGTGAAATGTGAGTTTTTCACTTTGCTGTTGATTTATCCGCAGGTCTCCTGTGAACACTGTCCCGCATAGTCTACTGAAGGTAAAAGCCAATCAAAAACAGGGCTACTGTCGCCAATTCCGTCCAAGTAAAATACACTGCACAAGCACCACTACGTTTCTGGGAAAGTCCGTTAAGCTTGTTTAAATTATTAACACGTTAACTTCAACGGCCATGATTTAATTACATTACCTGTCTTCAGCGCTTTGTTTCTTAAAAATGTGCATATTTATGTATCGACAGATGTTAAAAAATGGTTTTGGGCAGATGTTTAGATCTAAGCATTATTACAAACAGATTGATTTATACTATTATACTAACATTTCTGAATTTTATTCAGAAGTATTCCTTAGAATAATTAGAATTAGAATTACATTGAATTCCTCTATAATTTAAATTCATGTGGATCTGGTTCGGATTCCACAATTTCTGTACGTTGATATCGACAACCATATCTGCAGACATACTGTATTGTACATATCCATATGGATATGGATCCAAATATTGGATATCGGCATTGAATTTGGCCTACAGTTCCCATACTGGTGCACCATTGGCACAAGGCCAGCATGCTGCTTGAATTCTTCCAATACTTGTGCAAAATCAGGGATTTATTCACTAATATAATAAATATATATACATGGTAAAAATATACTTGCTTCCAAAACATCATGTTTTATCCATAATTATGGTTCTGATACAATAACACATGAAATGGGCCTCCATCAATCGTCATAATATTGGAAAACTGGAAGTCTCCTAAATGCCTGCTTGCCAACTTAACGACAGCCTTGGACAGGAAGTAGCATCCAGGCCCATTTCCTGTCCCTTGAGGCTGGAGGCAATCTGAGAGTGACGTGCAGACGTAATCTCATCTCCTGCGGTCAGGGGATGGAGATGGCTTCCTCCAGACCAGCACAGGAGCCGCCGCTAATGGCTGTTCTGCTCACCAGGTTATGTAATGAATCAGAGGAGGCCATAAAAAAAGCCCCAGTTGTAATATTTGCTTTTCGTTCACTCAATCCTGCGTTCTCTTATCATTTTATGGAATTCTGCGTGGCTGCGTAATTAAGCCTGCGTATGAAAGTAGATGCGTCGGTTACCAGTGGCCTGTACAAGCGCAAGTGATCGTGATCCTTTTGTATTATGTAAGGGCTTCATTTAGTAAATTCCCTATTAATCACAGTCAAGCGTTCGTATAAGTGAACCACAATACTCGAATGGAACAAAATAGATAAAGATCAGTGTTCTAATGGAGTGCAGTGATCAGTGTAAGTCAGAATGATCAGTCATCAAGCCCTGTGGGAATAATCACTGTGACGCAGCGCCGTTTATTGCAGGAAATGTGGTACAACCTTAAAGGTACTCTGATATTCAGCTATATTACATTATTTAGTACTGAGATTAATGGTGTTGCACAGTTTTCATGACTGACTAATATGTTGTACACCACTGCACACAGAATAACATTCTCAAGAAACGCAGAATGGAAAGGTTTCAGCTGGTACATGCGTCATACGCCATCACTTGTGGAGTTTTTATGAGCTCAGTGTTCATGCTGATCAAGCGTCAGAATACTCGCACTGCGTATGGCGGGACTGTGATGTGTGTGTGTGTGTGAGAGAGAGAGAGAGAAGGATGGTGCTGATTTAATGAGGCAGCAGGTAATCCGTCAGAAGCATGCGGGCATTTCAGCTTCCTAATATGCTCTGCTTATATCTCATAACAGTGTAGTCTCAGAGTGCTGAGGGGGGCGGAACACTTTAATGGCCCTCTCTGAAATGATATATCTCACACATACACACACTCTCACGCACACTCACACACGCTCTCTCGCACGCACACACAGTCCATGTTTTCACAAATACTGGCCTAAGATCTGTCTTTGCAGAGGTGAAATGTGGTCCAGGCGAGTGAAAACTGTGTGCGCTTGTGTGTGTGTGTGTGTGTGTGTGTGTGTGAGTATATTTGGGGGGCATTTGGGGCTCTGTGGGTGGTCTGCCAGGGAGGTTGCCTAAGGACAAACTCTAAGCTTAGTATTTCACGCTGTCCACACAGTGCCCCTCTAGCCCAGACTCCCCCCACCCCACTCCATTTTTAACACTGCCATTGCACTTCCAATTATCCCCTTGAGTTCATGCCTAATTCAAGCAGTGGTGGAGCTGGAATAAGGGCAGGAACAGGGCAATGAAAAAGGGCAGGAACAGGAACAGGGCAACCTTTGCTCTACAAGAGCCTCATATGCATGAGCCTCTTCTATTTCATTTAGATTTCCTCTACTTTAACTCTGCTGCTGCTGTGATATACTATACACTGTGGGTATTCATAACCAGCTTCTGCATTTAGAACATGCTATGAATGTGACATGTGTAATTGATGGGCCAGTATTGTTTTTTTTTTTTGTTTTTTTTGTTGTCCTGATTCTTTTTGGGCTGCCTTTATCACTTTCTCTCTCGAAGGCTGCTCATTACTGTGCATCAGATTGAACCGAAACGTACCGAGAGAACTGAAGGACCCATGTCATGGAAAAAAAACAGCTTTTCCTTTCTTTTTTTTTCCTTTTTCTAAATTAAAGATTTAAATTAAGTTCTGAAACACGGCATTCACTTCTCAGTCCATAAGGTCCATATAAAGAAGTTGAGCTGTTTTAAATTCCGTGCCATGAAAACCAATACATGTACAAATATCCTACTATTCAGCCTACAGCAGTTTAGCTCCGCCCATTAAACGAAAAGCTCACGATTGGGATATCCCAGCTATAATGAAATCATAGCTGGCTCTTACTTTTGTAACAGGCATGAACAGTTGGGTTTTGCACGATAAGGGCCTTTTGATCACAGTATAAAGTCTTTGTGTGTTTTGGAATGAGGTGCAACAGAATGTATTCAGTGTATCGTGTATTACATTGAATTGGATCTTCACAGCTGACTGTATCAAACCCCCAAACAACAACACACACACACACACGTCCTCCCTCTTTAGCTGCCTGCCTTTTTTTAGGAGCTATTGATATGTGACAGCAAACTGTCAGTCAAATCGCAGCCCCTCAGGGGGGTGGGCTAAAGAGGGCCATCATGTGGCTTGCGGTTCCGAGAAGAATGATCTAACAGCATTCTTCAGTAAACAATGACATAATAGTGCTCTGGCTGGTGGGCCATTTGGCAGTTACATAGATGCTCAGTGAAGCAAAGCTTCAAAAGGCTCAGTGTTTTAATCAGGATGATATTTCTGTCATTCCATCTGTTCCTTTTTTTGACTTCCTATTAGATTAGTGGCCTTTATGTTTTGGTATGAGGATGTACAGTTATTTGCTGGTGTCTGATGGCATTTGTGCCTTTTAAAAATGAAATCATTATTGTTGATTGGTCTTCTGGGGCAGAATAATTGACCGTTAAAGCTATTTTAGTTTGACTGGAAAGGCAACACTGCTGGCTTTTTCACCATGGATGGTGGATCATGTATGGTTATGTATCTTCATGCAGTACTGCCTGATTTTTGGAAGTGAGAGAAAAAGTGGGGGTTGGAGAAAACAGTTGAATGGGTTCAGTTGGGAGAGTTTGGGATTCTGAGTAGCTCAAACAGTCCCAACAATGCTGTCGTTTTCCTCTTCCTGTTTTGAGTCATGGTTCCTCTCAAGGTTTCGTCCTCTTTCTCCTAAGGAAGTTTTTCAGGAGGAAGGGCTGGACATGGATTCCTGTAAAGTTCCTTTGTAAGGGCACTTGTTGTAAATACATCAGTAATAATGTTAAAACAATACTAAAAATAAAGCCTTTCACAGTTCACATTTAAATAAATCAATTGAAATTCAGTTATTAATGGTGGGCGATATGAATATATATTTTCCACTGTCTAGACAGTAACTTTATTAGGTCGTAACATGCCAAAAATTAAATCTAAGTCGAATATAAATAAGAATAACTTTTGAAAAAATGATGTACATGAAATGAAAAATCCCTCAGGCACTTACTCTCTTAACTGTTTTTCCTTACTCGTGTATTAACCTCTGACCTGTTTTTTTCTCTTTGACAGGGTTTGTTAAGGTGTGCAACTTAGCTAGCACTAACTTAGTCAAAAGCAGATGTTGATTTAAGTTTAAGCTTTACAGGTATGAAGAACAGATGTGGACTACTTAAGCACTGATGTACGTCGCTCTACATAAGAGCGTCTGCTAAATGCCGTAAACGTAAACGTAAACGTACAGAGAGATTGTCAGTGTATTTCTGTAAGGTTACAAATGCAGTGCTATAAATAGCAGAGATATTTTAGTACAGTTGCCCAGCATTGTTTGGAAGTTCAGGAGAACAGTGAAGAGATTACTGCATAATATATACCAGTTTGAAATATCATCCTGTTTGAGTTATCTGCTGATACCAATTTTATTGTGCATCCCTTTATTTATATTTACATCATACATACTATTTAATCACATCACAGTGAAATCCACTTTATAGAAATGTTCGTAAGTTTGTTTTGGTTTGGACTTATAGTCCCCTTTTAATTGGAGAAGAACCTTTACATCATGTGGAGATTGTTTAATAAATGGTTCTTTAAAGACCCATGCATTGAAAGGTTCTTTAGGGAACCAAAAGTGATTCTTCTCCAAAGAAGCTTTTGGCTCCTTGTTAAAGGGGCAGCAGTAGAGCTTCCAGTGCTACTTTTCATCTTGTTTTCTACTCATAAAAGGACAAATTGAAGGAAGGATGGCCATCACATCGAGTTCTCACATAGTTGTACCCTTTAGTGACATTCAGATTCATGCTGTCCTCTGCTCTCCTCTGGAGTAGAAAATAGCTGATTGTGATCTGTTAATCCACCGCTGGGTTGGAGAGCACTTTCCACGGTGCCGTTTCATAGAAGATAGTGACTCAGAGTTTGTGTCCCCTGATGTAATGATGCATAAGACACTAAATTGACAGCTCTGTGCAAAGAACAAAATGTTTCTTCAGGCAGAAAAGCACTTAGGTCATTTTGCTCCCACTGACCATATAAAACAAATAACTAGTGTCCACTCACAAAGGGGTCACCATAATAGTGCAATTCAATCCACTTCAAACCTTCACTTCACTATAGTAGTACAATTCACTTATATGCACCCTTCAGTTTGCTATAAGAGTGCAGTGCAGTTCAGTTCACTTGGGTGTACCGTTTAGGTCATTATAATAGTGCAATTCAATTAGGTGTACCCTTCAGTCCAAGTCAAGTCATGTAGGTGTTTGTCATATCAACCATATACACAGTACACTGAAATGAAACACCGTGCCTTCAGGACCATGACGCAACACAAAGAACAAAAACACCACAAGACCGCGCAAGTGTGGGCAGGACAGGACTAGAGAGAGAGTGTAAAAGAAACAACAGCAACAGTACAGTCATTTACAGGACAAGACAACACACAGTGCAGTCGACTGGAGCAGTAATAGTACTAGTCTGAGTGTATACAGTAATATGACATACTGTATTGTACAGTCTACTGTAATAGTACCATTTGATTCACTTATGTGTACCCTTCAATTCACTCTAATAGTGCAATTTAATTCACTTGGCTTACAAAAAAGATTTAATTGGATATGATATAGTGGTGTCTTCATTCAGTACGTTGTTTGATCCGATAAAAAGGAGGAGTATCTGAAAATGTGCCTTGCACTGATGTTAATATTTGCATTTACATTTAATCAGAGCATTTTTCTACCCAGCATTTCTGTATATAGCATAGTGTATTTTTATATTGAGCTTTTTTTTTTCTTTCTACAGATTTTTTATTTAGGTTTTATTTAGACTTTATATTTTATATTGTTCTTGTCACTGTGTCTCTGTGTCTTTGCAGTCGTTACATAAGCAGTTTCCTCCGGGATCAATAAAGTTATCTGATTCTGATTCTGATTATGAAAGTACAATGTCTGAAACAACACAGCTGTGCTTTATAGCGTCTTGTTCTAAAGCCACACGATCAAGTCTGTGATACAGGGCGGCACAGTATGATGCGACATGTTGCAATACAATATGAAACAGTACGTACCTTGTATTGTTACAACATTTTTTCATGAGCTCTGCTGCCAAACAAGCACTTGAGTGCGAGAACTGAATTTAGTTATCTTTCTTTCTGGGGTACCCAGTGCACCATACTAGATATAGTGGTACTAGATATAGTACCTAAACAATGGTCAAACGGCCATGGCTGCATGCTGTCACTCAAATGGCATTTAAAAAAAAAAAAAACACCATAACAGGACCAGAAAGATATTCCAGGTTTGGGACCCCAGTTATCTTAGACATTCACCTTTTTCTTTTGAATTTGGTTTCTGAAGTAGGAAGGAAAAAACTTCAAACCACTGGATTAAGAGTTTATTTTCTTATTGGAAAAAAAATCATGTGATCATGAGAATCATGTGACCACAGTGTGCCAGGAGGCAGAAGGAATCAGAGGCTGGTTCTGCCCTCTCAGGCAGCGGCGTAAACTCAGCCATCGGAATTTTAAGCCAGCGCAGCCAGACCTCACCTTACACTGGAGGTTTTTAGCTTGGAGACGTGGCTGCCTCTGCAAGCTGGAGCTAGATCTTGTTGCAGAAGTCCATCTTACCTGAACTGTAACAAGACTGAGTTTTGGAGTTTATGGGGGTAGGGGGGAAGACCTACAGGGATGATGAAGACGTCATGCTGCGACAGGTAGGCAGCCCTTTTGTCATGTGCTTATGGGATGTTAGGCTGTTCTTTTCTGGTCTTTGGGTTTTTCTGCTCTGAATCACTGCATATCTTGTGTGTAATTGGTTTCTTATGCCATGAATGCAGGCTAAAGTTTTAAATGAGTTTTATACATGATCTTTTTGATATATTTGAGTTTAAAGCGAGTAAACATTGGTACAGTTCACAGAGCACAATGAAGTTAGACTACATTTTATTGACTGAAAAGGGAGTGTGTGTTTTTGTCGTTTTTGAAAGAATTATCGGAATGTGCTTCTGAATAGGAGTGTGGCCTCGAGGCAACGAATGAAGTTTTCAGTCTGTCCTTTTATTTGTGCCTAAGGACACCTGGCTGTCTAGTAAAAGGTTTTGCACATTTAGTTAGTTTAGTGACTGCGAGTGGGCAATATGAGAAAATAAATCTGCTTAAAGATATCTTCACAACATACATGTGTCATGGTATTTAACTTTTCTGAGGTTTGAGCCCAAGGTGGGACAGCAGACTGTCGTGCCACCTTTTAAAAAAGGTTATATAAAGGATTAGTATGATGATTTGTTTCCCAAAAAACCCCTCAAAAATCAACAATTTAATTAGTAAGAAGAATTTCATGATGGCGTAATGGGATGACATTTCATCATTTCTTACTATGTGGTTGATGCAGTTTGTTTACACTGGTGGTGGTGGTTGTTGTTGTTGTTGTTGTTGTTGTTTACAGGTTATATAATAAGATTAAGAGTGTGTTCACACTACTGCACTTGTCAGGCTTTTTTTTTGTTTGTCATGATTTAGATCCATAAAGGACCTCAATCACTAATCACTCGTCCATAACAGCTCTCACTAAAGGCCAAGCCTCACTTTTGAATTGATTGGTCAGAACAGAAAATCCCTCATGAAGTACTGACAAGCTCGAAATGAACTTTTTAAACTTGAGGTGCACGGACACAGAGCGCATAAAAGGCAAGGCGTCCAGTGGGCGTCACATATCTCTTCCCTTGAAAGCAATAGAAAAAGGTGGCTGGTCTTTATGATGCAGTTGTTTAGAGTTGTAAAAGTACTAATAATTTATGGCCGTAATATTCCTAATCATCCCTACTGGAGATGCATCTCCACCAGTTTTGTTCAAACTAGGCGATACGGACAAAATATCAGTGTTGCGATTTTACTGCTAAATATTGTGATTGTGATGAATTTCAAAATATTAAAAATTCAATATATCACCCCCTTTCTGGAATTGAAAAATGCTTAAAGTCTGTAAACGTTGTTTCACATTTGATATTTACTCCCCCCATCCATACAGTCCAATCCATATATGGAAACTGAGTTACAAAAACAGCCCATTTTCAAATCATAGTTTTTGTGATGTCACAAAACCAAAACATTTAAATCAATCTCACGATAAAGACTAGCAGACGATATATTGTGCAGCTTTAGTTCTGACCCCAGAATTTCACCTTCTCCTTTAAGACCTGTTGATGATCTCATTCCATCATGTTCGCTAGAAATGTGCATCTAATTGGTGTCACACCACACGTTGCATGCTGTATCCCAGAAACCCACTCACGTGACTTCATTCAGATGGATTCTGGCTGAGCGCTTCGCTAATGTAGCCGAGAGAAGAGAAGCAGGCCAGACTCTGAATAATGCCTGATTTGATGGTCATGAAATTGAATTGGGCTTGTTAAAACAAACATATGACCCTCCATTCCTCTGTAATGGAAGACAGAAATAGGAGGCTGTAGAAAGATTTGATTTTGGATTTTAGTTGGGGTTGAAGTAATGGGAGAATATTGATTAGCAAAGGAATGTGAAATCTTCAATGACATTTTGGTGGGAAAGAGAATGTTAAAGTAATATTTCGACCAAAAAATGCTAACAGAAAGCTTGTAGCAATTAATTAGCATGATCTCATTTGCCTGATGGCGACTGGTTCGGGTTTGATGTCGTCGTTTTTGGAGATATGAAGCTTTTTCAGGGTGGCGTTATGGAAATTTGAACTCTTGACCTGGAGCGATTAATGTGACAGTGTGTCTAGTTTTCTTCAAAACAGTTTTTCTTGTTACTGGAAAATGGAGCGTTCTATCTATACACATCTGGCACCTTGATGCTTCCCTGTTTTGCTCTCTTTGGCTGATTATTTAAAAAAGAAATGATGTAGAAACTGTGGACAGTCCCTGTTTCCTTTTTAAATCTGATCTTCTGTTGGAAGCGAATGGGCCGGATCAGTGTGTTAAGACAAAGTTTTCACTTTCAGATGTACATACTTAATATAATGTTCATCTCACCTGCTGGTATTTGGCCTCAGATGTTTGAAACTTGATCTGTTCCCATTTTCCTAGAAACCATCTTAACTGATATATAGAGTTATCAGTATGATGCATCCTCTACCTTTTGAGAAAATTATTTTGGGATAGCCAGCCCTGAGCATCTGGAGTAAAAAGCATCTCTCTGATTCAGAGTGAGTGTATGGTGTTTGTTTGCTGCTTTTTTTGCTATTCAGAGCCCAGCAAAAGTCAAAGTAGTGTTACCTCACAGACCTTTTGCAAGTCTCATCATGTTTAGTTGCATAACCGTTTTCTGAACACCTGCTTTCTCTTTTAAAGCACCTGCATTGCTTTGGTGCCACACCTGGACTTTCGTCAAAGTTAGAGCTTGATGTAATTGTCTGAACTTAATGGGCTTTAAATCTTTGGTTCTTAATAAAACTTGTTGGGCTCAGATCAGGTTCATATTTCTTAGTAGGGTTCTCCCACCTTAGAACCCGAGCGGCACAGATCCATGCCAGAAGCGCAGCAAATGGTAAATTGTTGTCATACAGCAAAACAGCTCCTTATCTGGTAGTAGTTCCCACCGTTTGTGTTGATGCTTGAAGTGCCAGACATCATGCTGAGCTTTGTTTGGTGTTTCTTTGTTACGTAGAACCAAAGTTATTGTAATTAAAAAAAAAAAAAAAAAAAAAAAAACGCAACACTCCCTACCACTACTGGGGTAGAGTGGCACCTCATGCAAATGAACATAAAGAACAAAAACGCCCCCATTTCTTTTATTTTAGGTCTCAGAAACAGAAAAAACACAAGATCTTAGAACCCGGGAGAACTTTCAGGAAAGTCTCCGCCCACAAGTGGGTGGGGAAAACCCGCAGAGGGAGGGGGTCTGGAGAGCGGTCGAGTGGAGAGAAAGAGCAGCAAATGGCGAGCGTGTAGGAGAACAAACACCAGTTTTAGACTGTTTTACACCGTTTATATTTGTTGAAATCCGATTTTACTAATACACTCTGAGTTCTAAGTGTAAAGTGTCCATGTGTCGTGTGTGAACACAGCACACAGTGTGAACAGTGTGAAATTCTTTCTCTGCATTTAACCCATTCACCAAGTGAAGCAGTCGGCAGCCAGCGACGCAGCCCCGGGGAGCAGTGTGTGGGGACAGTACCTTGCTCAAGGGTACCTCAGTGGTGCCACTAGGAGTCCTGGGATTCGAACCCACCACCTTCCAATTGCAGGGGCAACTCCCTAACCACTAGGCCACCAGGGTTAATCTTTACAGGTTTTGCCCCGCATTTTGCCAGTATTTCAGCTTAACAGTAAAGGTGTTCAATTTGTTAGTAATAGCTACTGGTCATTTTTGTTGTTTATTGATGTGATGTTGGCTGTTATTGTCAGTAGGATAACTTAACAGATACCATCATCAGAAATTGGGTCTTCACTTGCTTGAGTGGAGTTTGAACTTCGCACTGTGGGACAGAATTTATTCAGGCTCAACCGATAAAGTGAGATCAGATTAAAGCTCTGGTCAGCAGGCAGTTTTGTGGATTTCTGCGATGGTGAAGTTTTGGGTGTTTTGACTCTACAGCTTGAGGATCTTTTTTTTTTTTTTTTTTTTTTGCACCTTTCGCTGTGTTTGATGACCACGCAAACAGAATGTGCCCTAATTGTTTAAATTTAGAGCACTGAATGACTTCTTTACCCCCTACACTCAACAGAATCCACACACAGCCTTCCCTGACTAGGCTTTTTCTGGCGCAACCTTGACATTGTCCTAATTATTTGTTTTATTTTTAGAATGCGGAATGATCTGTATTTCCCCCCTCTCTCACCGCTGCCTCTCCTAAGTGGGCTTTTTCTTGACAGCTCTATTTCAGGGGTAGACGTGACAGAACTAATCGTTCCTTCTGTGCCTTGTAGTTAAAAAGCTGAAGGTTTGGGTGGTGTGTGTAAAGCACGGCGGCCTCGGCGGAGCTATATTTAGCCGCTGTTTGGATGTGCGATGGCAGGGACAGCATTGTGTAGTAATAAGGAAACACACCTGACTGCTGCAGATAAGATAATGCTATTGAACTCCTGTTTCGCTCCCACCTCAGTCCCTTCAGTCTGGTGTGTGTGTGTGTGTGTGTGTGTGTGTGTGTGTGTGTGTGTGTGTGTGTGTGTGTGTGTGTGTGTGTGTGT
>JBBPCZ010138714.1:0-20887 GCA_037974445.1 Brycinus macrolepidotus | reverse complement strand
ACCACGTGAAATAAGGGGGATCCGGATCAGCTGGGCTGCCTAAAGCAGTCTTAATGAGTCCAGCGGCGACCTCTAGCTTCCGCCGACCAGTCCTGACAAATTACACATATATGCCATTGCTTGTGTTAATTTTCATTTAAAGCATATCTTAATATTATGTAAAAATATATTAATAAAATATTCATAAAAATGATATAACTTATTCACAATGTGTGCCCATGAAAGGGCCAATCGTTTTGGGAGTTTGTAGTTATGGTATAAGTAGTTGATGTTTGCTGAGTGGGGAGCACTACCTTTAGAAAGAGTTGAATAAAACCATAAGAAAATGCATAGAATGAACCAAGCAGTGGTCGGTGTTGTCACTGTCAACCACTGTCGCTACTATGTTGGAAATGCATTCTGGGAAACTTGGCTACCCAAGTCCACATGAGTCGCCTTTGAATTGAAACAGTACTTTGGCCAGGACTGGTAACGTTTTACAAGTCTATGTGAACGCAAGTACAGAGAAGAATGCATATCCTATTGAGAAACAGAGAGCAAGCCTATTGAGAAACAGAGTAGTCCAGACCTTGTGTATTTATTTATCAAGTGTCGACTGTTCTACCTGCTCATAGAGTTCTCTGCTGTGTTCATGGCACCACACAGGTACATGCACAGCTCTCTGAGCGAACTGTACTGCATCATCACTGAATATGAGAACTCAAAGCCCAGTGGACTATTCATTATTTTGAGTGATCAGGCCAATTTTCAGAACGTTTACCCTAAATACCACCAGCACATCTCCTGCCCCACTAGGGGGTGCTAACACGCTCAATCACTGCTATACTCAACACAAAGAAGCATACCGCTGTCTTCCAAGTCTGTACCTCGGCCTTCCACAGCACTGCAAGACGTCAATTTTAACGTCTTGATCGAGAATATGAAAAAGACTTTTAAACGAGTCAATGTCTGTAAAGCTGCTGGTTCAGACGGAATATCATGACGAGTTTTAAAAACATGTAGTGAACAACTGGCTGCTGTATTCACTGACATATTTAACATATTTATCTCCTTACAAAGCTCAACTGTCTATACCAGCTTCAAAAACACTGCTATTACTCCTGTGCCCAAGAAAAACAAAGTGAGCTGCCTTAATCACAATCATCCAATGGCACTTACCCTTATTGTAATGAAGTTCTTTGAGAGGCTGGTGCTAGAACACATTAAGGACTCCATTTCAGACAGCCTGGACCCACTGCAATTTATTTACTGCCACAACAGATCCATTGAGGATGCCATATTACACACACTTTACACCGCTATGGCCCACCTTGACAATAAAAACTGCTATGCTATGTCTGGGATTCAGTGCTACCCTGTGCAGCTGGATTCTGGATTATCTCACCAACAGATCCCAACATGTGCGGATTGGCAGAAACACCTTGATCCTTAAAACTGGCACTCTGAAGGGCAGTGTTCTGAGCCTGCCAGTATACTCCCTGTTTATCCATGACTGGGCCTGATCACCAACAATGATGAGATGGCCTACAGAGAGGAGATGAGCCTCTCTGGTGTCAGGACAGCAACCTGCCTCTTAATGTCAGCAAAATTGAGGATCTGGTCATCAACTTTCGAAAACAGGATGCAGTTCATGTCCCTATTTACATCCTAGATGCTGTAGAGAAGGTCAGCAACGGTCACCCTCAGCTCTAACCTCTAGTGGACAGAACTCATGGCAGCCTCAGGCATTTGAAGAAAGCATGGACGTCCACCACAGTCCTCACCACCTTCTACAGGTGTGCTGTGGAGTCCATCTTTACATCCTGGTACACCAGCTGCTCCACTGCAAAATGTGGTAAAAACTGCTCAGAAGATCATCAGCACTCCACTTTCAGCTAGCCAGGACATGTGCTCCATGCGCTGCCTCAGAAAGACAAAGCACATGATAAAGGACTCTAGTCCCACCACACTGAGACTTTTCTCTTTTCTGCCCCCTGGCAAGCAGCTCGAGATTCTCCGCATGTGCACAGCAAGATTCAGGGACAGCTATTACCCCACCACTGTAAGACTGTTTAAAACACACTAATGTGTAATATTGCTACCAAATTAAATTGCATACATTTGATCTCTATCTTGCTATACTCTACAATCTGCGCTGTCACTATAACGGTTTAGAATTAATTCTGTATATTGCTAAAGCATTCTCTGCATTGCAAACCCCAAACTTTACTCACTGTGTCACTTTATGTTCTCACAGTGCTCTGTCACAAATCACTTACAACTTCATGTTGAATGTTGTATTATATGTTGTCATTTGTGTTTATTGTATTTATTTTATTATAATGTTGATTGTGTCTGTTGGTAATTGTCTGGAGTCTGTGGAGAAGTATTCAAGTAAGAATTTCATTGTACATTTTATACTATACTTTGTACATATAATAATACACTTTTGAATCTTGAAACTTAAATTGTGGTCAATCTTAATGAATTTTGTAGGCTCTGTCATGATGGCATATAGATGCAGTTGACCCATTTCAAACAAATCAGCCATAAAATTAAATTATAGCTCACTCAGAAGTATTTTTTATGGTCATACTTTGGCTAATAGAAATAACATGTGAACATTACATTTTTGCTGGACAATTTAACTTATCAAGATAATTCAGTTGATCTTAATGTTCACAGAACTGCCAACAGGTTCAGCATCAGTTGCTCATTATTATACATTAATAATGATAATTACTGAATAAGCCTTGTGGACTTGAATGTCTATGATGTTGAAAGAACTTAGCAGTCAGGATAGATTGTGAAAGGCCTTGAACACATTATCTTTGGTTTGTTCTTAGCTAGACAAATCATGCTGGAAATAGGAATTTTAAAAAAAGGTTGCATTAGCATTAGGTAATATCTGAACTTTTTGCTCCCAGACAACAAGGAGTATGATGCCTACCTCTCATACACGAAAGTGGACCTGGACTCAGTTGACCGGGAGGTGAGTGAGGAGGAGCAGTTCGCTTTGGAGATCTTGCCTGATGTGCTGGAGAAGCACTACGGCTACAAACTCTTCATTCCAGATCGTGACCTCATTCCCAGCAGCAGTAAGTTTCAAGCTTCTTAAATTTCAAACTTTTACTACAACTACTGCACTGGTCTGTAACTGAGTTGCCAATTCATTGGGTCCTACACCTACCTTGTACCCACACTTACTAGCCATTTTACCAGGTACACCTACAATGTCAGTACCCTTTATAGGTATAAAATTATCGAATATTGCTCATCTGTTGCTGGACAGTTTATACCCTCTGCCCTGTTCTTCAATGGATATGGACCATCATAGGACCACTGCTGATGAGATTTTATTTGGATGGAGACCATTCTTATCATGGCAAGGATATCAGTATGATGAGCTGCAATCTCTCATTGTACATCTACAAAGTGTGCCAAGAATGTGTGTCTAATTAAATGGAAAGTGATTAAAATCAAAGGCAATGCTGCTGTGCATAATACATTTGTATCACCAGATAAAATAGCAACTTAGTGTGTAAGATATAAAGGTGGACTTGATTTGAGTGCTTAGCTTTTTTGAAACCTTGAACCTTTTTGAAATGTTGCTAGATTTCCAAATGTTCTCTATCAGAAATGAAGTCAGTGAGGTGGCCGATTACTCACAATAAATTATATATTGTATTACGTTTTCCTGTCCCTCATGGGAGACCTCTCTTTCTATGTGCTTTACCATTTATTTTAGTGTCAGAAGGAATAAAATCAAGAGCATATTCTAATCACATATGCAGCTGCTGCTGTACATTTGTCACCTTTTCACAAATACAGAGGCAAACAGATATGCCAATAAACACTGATGACTGCGAGAATTCTGGCCCAGTGAACAATACATCAAGTTTCTGAATTGGATTAAGCTGTGCCTTGGTTACCAGAAAGAACTTAGACGGCTCATTTCATGTCATAATAGTATATGACACCTGTCTGAAAATATCACTCTAACCCATATTTCATTGACTGATGTTTGCCTTGTGCCTTGAATTCCTGAACCACCTAAGCACATTCTTACTACCAAACATTTCCTACACAAATAGGCTACCGAAGTCTGTGTGCGATAAAACCAAGCATAAAATATATGTGATTCACACATATCAAGCCTTACCTGACTCAGTATGCCACGTAATTCCTGGTACAGACCATGGATATCTCTCACCTTGAATACTGCAACGCCCTCCTAGTGTTTCTACCATCTTGTACAATAAGACCCTTGCAGCTGCTTCAGAACACAGCACCTTGGATGGTTTTCAATCAACCCAAAAGGTCACATGTAACCCCCATTGCTAACTGACCTTCACTGGCTACCCATGGCTACCCATGGTCTATTTGATATGGTGCAATTTTATACAAAACGTGGTATGGAATTTGGAAATTGAAGGGTATAAAGACAGGAAACCATCAGGCTCGCTTTGAATTCTAGGTTTCAATGGTTGGTAAGCACCAGGGGTGCCAAGCCCCCTCTAACCAATGCCACCACTCTTCCAATGGTGAGCAGCTTGTGGTAACCAATATCATAATTACGATTGGCCTCGGACAGCTTCCTGGAAAAGAAGGCACAGGGATGGAGCTTACCAGGGTTGCCATGGCACTGCAACAGCACTGCCCCAAGTCCAACCTCTGATGTAGCGGAAAACTTCCATTTGTCTCCTGCCCAAATTCAAACCAGGTTGTATGTGCTCCGCAGGTCCAGCTTAGTGAAAACTGTGGCCTCATGGAGCTGCCCAGTGGCGGATCAATGAGAGGGTACAGGTTTATTCAGATAGGAATAGGAATACTTGGGGGACCGAGGGAGTATGCAGGCAGAATCCCAGTTTATTACTAGACCCAGAACTAATTGGGTTTGGGGAAGGACTAACTGAGTCTGATCTTATCTTATAATTGGAGAGGTTTGAGATTGATAAATGGAGAGAAAGGGTGACATGAGTAACAGGTGTGTAGCTGACTAGACTAATGTCTAGGGTGTTAACCGTGACTGGGTGGGCTAAGGCAACCACGGGGATGGACAGAGAAAAAAACAAAAGACTTGGACACAAAGTTGCCTGCCAACCTGGAATCTTAAAGAGCAGAAACAGAGACATACCAAAATGTCCCTCAAAAACTTCTAATGGAATTACAAACGGATTTAAGAAAAACTTCAGTTTTTGGTGACTCCTTCTTCCATCATGCAGGACACTGCCGTGTCCAGTGCCCCTTGTCTCCACAGTACAAACACATCCCCTTGTCTTGTCTTTGAGTACACTCCTGAGTGGACAGCTGGGTAGCTCCCTGCTGCATAGATTCATGGGGCCTGGAAGCATGCAATGCTAACTGAGCCAGGCGACACCTCTTAGACCCAACTGCTGGTCCAGACCTACAGACAGCTGAGGCGGCACTGCCAAAAGCGCTACCTTGTTCCAGTCACTTTCTGCCACCAGGATCCAGATGGAGATTGAAAAGTCAGTGATAGATTGGTTTCCTTGTTTCATCCAAAGAAATCTGTTGTTGGTCAACTGTCAGTGGCCCGGATGGTCGAAGACTGTCCGGAAGCTGCAGACGAACTCCTGCCGCATCTGGGAAGGTCTGTTGAATTGTCATGACGCTGGAAGTACACAGATGTGACTCACTTGCGGGAGGTACTTGAATTAGTTTAATCAGCAAACGGCGGAAAAAGACAAGCATTGGAGTGTAGCACTCACAGGCTCTGGCATATTCAAGTCTCTCACAGAGTTCTACTGACTTTCCTACTTTGAAATGCTTTTCAATAACCACATTTGTTTAATGCTACAAAAAGACTCCAGAAACATTTGTATTGACTGATTAATGTACAACAGCAAAATCTAAACAGTGTACAAGTAACTACAGACCATGCATTACAGTGATTTTATATAGTGAAATAGTGTTCTTACGCCCTCTACTAAATTGTAGGCAAATTATTATAATGCAAGCGCTTGGATTATATTATTGCTTATTTCTTTCATAACATGCTCCAAAATATATGATAAAAATCCAGGGTGATTTAAATAATAAATAAATGATTATTAACAAAGAGAATTAATATGTTTATTAACTGCAGTGATCTTACACCAAATAATGTAGCTTGTTGCTGGTATCCTGTAATTGCAAAACAACATAATGGTCAAAGATTATTCCATGAAGAGCACAACTGGTTTAATAACTTGGCTAGTACAGAATTCAATTGAAGTGTTCAGTCCTGAGAATATGGGCCCCGGAGTGGAAACTGGGTGATGTAAAGCTTCCGCTGTAGACCACTGTTGGCTATATTTGACTCGTGGGCTGTTCTCAACCTAGCAGCTTGTGCAAAAACCTCAGTGCTGCTGTGCCTAATACTCTCAGTTCCACACATACTAACATGCCACTCCCTGAAGTGTCACCTATTCTGAGTATGATTCACCATCTAAAATGTTCAGTGGTGGTCCTGTGGAGGTCCTTTTCAATTGCCGGATAAGACGAAGGTGACTAATTGTAAACCTACTGTACATGGCTGAAGCTTTTTAACACAGGGAAGCACAGGTGGTGGGGATCTTAAGTTGAACCCCAGCATCCAGTTGCAACCCAAAATAATTCTGCTTGTTGTCTAATAAACATAAACTGCTTATATTTGAATCTGGCTTTGCCTCCCATTGAAGGACAGCTTTAATAGGTTTCTATGGGCTGTTCTTCCGCTGGCTTCCACAAACTCATTTATGCAGACTATGCTGTAATTGCTAAAACACTGAACTGCAATACTAGTTATGAACAATACAGGAGAATTGTTAACCACTGCAGTGACATTTCTGATGAGATTTTTGGTGAAGTCATGTTTAAGCATACTTAAAGCAACTGCCACCGTACCTGATGAAATGATTAATGAGTGTATGTGCATGTAGGTACAGTTTACATTTATTTAATTGAAATCTATGTCTGGCAATAAAGTTTCTAGTTACCCTGTTGAAATAAGTTTACACTGCCCTTGCTGAACTAGTTTTTCATTATGGCTTTGCTGGTCATTTCATGTCAGCTTTGTGTCACCTCTCTCTGTCTCCCTCTATGTAACGAGTTAATTATCTCTCTCTCTCTCGCTCTCTCTCTCTTTCTCTCTCTCCCTCTCTCTTTCTCTCTCTCTCTCTCTCTCTCTGTGTCTCTCTCTGTGTCTCTCTCACTAACGCACATTAATCACTTCTCTCTTGTTCAATGTTTCTCTGTCTAACACGCTTTAATCACCTCTCTCTCTTGCTCTCTCGCAAGTCTACATTGAGGACTTGGCACGGAGCGTGGAGCAGAGCAGACGCCTTATTATTGTGCTGACCCCCGAGTTTGTGGCAAGGCGAGGATGGAGCATCTTCCAGCTAGAGACGCGGCTGCATGGCATGCTGGTGACGGGCGAGATCAAGGTCATAATGATCGAGTGTGCTGACCTGCGCAACGTCATCAACTACCAGGAAGTGGAGGCACTCAAGCACACCATCAAAGTTTTGTCAGTCATCAAGTGGCGAGGACCCAAGAGCAACCAGCTGAAGTCCAAGTTCTGGAAGCAGGTGATCTACGAGATGCCGGCGAAAAAAAAGGAGACTCTCTCTCACCGACAAGTGCTGGACTCAGGCGAGCAGGGCCTCTTCGGTGACCTGCAGGCCGTCTCCACCATCGCCATGACGACCACCTCACCTTCAGTGGCACCTACCCATGCTGACATTCCAGACTTTAACCAGTCCAGCCACCTGCAGATGCGACACTTCTGCCAGAGTTATGAGTACGAAATGCCAGCCTCAACACTACAAATAGCAACGCTCAACAACCGCCACAGGTACTGCAATATCCCCATGACGCTGCTAAATGGGAAGGTGATGCAAAACAACAGTACTGGAAAAGCCAAGCAGGAGATTCACTTGAACAGCACGTTTGTCCCACTCTCAGGGCGAGAACTGACCAGTGACATTTGGTAGAAACCATACCAGCAATATTCTCTAAGTTCCACTGCTTGTTTTTCCTTTCTTTCAATGTGCATGAAAATTCATTTGATTCAAAGACAGACAAAATGTTTTTTTTTCTCAAATTTTAATTAGCCGTGTTCATTTTCCTTTTTCCAGCCAAAAAAAAGCCTAACATGGATACAATTTTCCTACTTGAAATTCTCCTTTTTGGAGACAGAATAATATAAAGACCTTGTTTTTCATGTCCGAGGTGTTGATATAATGTACAGTTTCATATCAGATATAAAAACAGTCAAGATTCCTTAATATTGGTGTGTGAGTTGAGAAGACTTACAGTCAAAGGTGTGTGTGTGTGTGCGTGTGTGTGTGTGAATTTTTTTTTTGTTTTGTTTTGGGTTTTTTTTTTTTATTTACTTATTTTCAGGTGAATGTTTGACTGCTTTGATTGCAGCACTTGTAAAGGCAGGTGGAACAAAGTTGATATGAGCTTTAAAAAATGAAGATATTACAATATATTTAAACAAACCATGTTTAAATTTACAAAAATTTACTGTGTTTGAAACCTAAATATTGGTATCTGAGTATGTGATACAACTACAGTTTGCTTTATTTGCTGTCTCCTCTCTGAGAACAAATTTTTTAGAAACTTCTGTCAATAACTCTGTCTAATCATGTTTTATTAAGAGCTTGCTTTTGTTTGTTTGTTTGTCTGAAAGACCTTCCAGTTGTACCAGTTGTATCATGCACAAGAATCTAAAAATTATTACAAACAATTGTATTGATTTTATTACAAATACTATCCAGTGCACTCTCATAGCATTTGTTTGTCATGACTCTTCTTTCAGAAAACTTTTCCCTTCATTCAAGGGGTCTCTGGCATAAAATGCGTTCTGTAGCCAACACAAATAATAAGATTTTTTTTTTTTTTTAGGATTAAAGGACACCGAATTTTCTTGGTGATTTTATGTCATCTTTTCATGGCTTGTTATTGTCATTTTGTACTCCAGTGACAATGCTTCCTTGCCTTTCTAGAAGACATCATATGTCAAAGTTGTGGAGAGACTATTCTGTCAGTAAAATAATTTATAACAGATACCAGACACATTCTTTTTTTTTTTTTTTGTAATCGGGAACAGCCAAAAGTAGAAGAAGAAGACGAAGAAGTAAGTGGACATTAGTGGATGCTGGACAATCGTTGTGGCTTTACTGCATGGACAAATGGTTCCTGAAATGTCAGCAGCAGTCTCAAAAAAACCAGGGATGTCAAAATAATTCAATAGCACCATCTAGAGACACAAAATAGTCATTATGTCAGTCACAAGCACCATATCTCTATTTTTATTAAAATGATCACATTTAATATTATTATTTTCAATGAACCAATTTTTCATATGTATCCACATTAAGCTATTTGAAATACTTACACTAACACTTTAACTGATTTTGTTATATGTTTCTTTCATTATTCTGTGCAATAAAAGCTTGTGGCATAAAGACAATGTTTAAATCACCAAGTTATTAATCCACACCAACAGAACTAGATAAACCCAGTCAGCAGTGGTTAAAATGGTTTGCTTGGTTAAGCTATAACTTCATGCTTATGCTCTTGTCTTGTTCATGTATCCTAATATAGAACAAGGTAGAACAGAATAAGATGACAGCTACAGGAATATTAATCTATGCAATATGTTCATTAAGATATGAGAGCATTTCCCACTTTCTACTGCCAGATCAAACCTTTTGGGTCTACGGTATTTATTAAGCTTTTACTGTGTGCATGCTGTTCCTTGGGGCACTAACAGCTGGAAACAGTGCAGTTATAATGTTTATATAACTCAGTACAGAGAGGGGCCTCGTAAGTCAAGAAAACAACCTTGTGATCACACACAGGAAACTATGGTAAGCTAAACTAGCTGAGGAATTGGTGCATCTGAGCATTCTTTGTTTTGACATGTGACTGTTCTTTGGCATTGCTTGTATGCCACTCAGTAGGGGTGACGTTTAAAGGGCTATGTCATGGAGAACTGTTTCTTCAATATACAGCAGTTAAGCCCCTCATATTCACATTCAGCCTGCACTGCTTTTTGAATGAAACACAATACAGGACAACCTGTAATTTTTACATATATCAGACTCAAGGGTACAGCAACAGATTTTAAAACATAATACAAAATGTAGGAATATTGTAATATTGTTTCAGGAACAATATTACATGCATGCTTATTTATTTTTATCAGTGGCACAATATCCAAACATGTCACAATCATACTGCCTGATAAACATGAGAAAACTCTGTACATTTACACTAAACCTACATGTTCTACATTGTGCAAAATGGCAGACATGGTTGCTTAGATCTGTGATTTATGAATATTAATTTTTACCAATTCATCCTTATGAAAAAAAAACTACAGTGATATGTGAACTTCTAAAGGACCTTAATATCAGTCTTATGGGAGAATGAGAATTACTTTACTATAGGATGCCATACAAGTATTAAAGACCCATATTGTACAGAGATGAATGTATTTCAAATCATTATGGTACTATTGTACAGCGCAGTTCAAAACATATTCTTTTTGTAATGTTATTTTAAAGCTGAGCCATACTTTGCTAACTCATGATGCCATATATTCTATCTGTGCTTCACCTCAATAAAGGCCCCTCTGTAGCTTGTACACAGTGGCCCTGTTTAGAAGTCAGCTGTTGGTCAGAGTTTCTCCTGCCTTGAGCCAAGGAGAGTAGGAGAAGGATAGTCCTGAAAGGGGTTGGTTCATGTTTAAAATCCGTTACAATTCTGGTGACTGAAAAAGATAAGCCTTTTCTCTGAAAAGATAGCATTTAAAGTGAACCATTTACATTTTAAATCTCAGGAGAAAAAAAACAGAATAGGAAAAAATACAAGAGATAAAATGCAAGCAGATAGAAAAGCCAACTCTATTAGTCTGACTCAAAAGAAAGGGTTGTTTACTATAACATAGGTAGTGTCAAAGTGTTGAAGGCACGTCGTCAACATCTTTGAAGGAGGATGGCAGGGCGTGTAAAGGAAACAGCTGAAATGCGCTTTCACAGGCAGAGGAGGGGCAGATTTTGGGTTTCCTGAGAGTGTTCCGGGTTTCGCTGGATGAGAGCTTTCCAGTTTTGTCTACAGTCTCAGAGAAGAAAAGCGACGAATGGACAGAAGCTGACCGACAACGCTAGCTTTTTTCTTTTTCTTTTTCTTTTTTTCAGAAAGTTAGATTATGTCTTTTTAATGGACAGAGCGATTTGTTAAAATGGCAAGAGACTACACTGCAAGGACCCTGGACAACATTGACCTCTCCTCTTTACGGGTAAAACAGTGTTTCTCGTCAGCTACAAAAGCAGAACCGTTTCAGGTTTTGTGTAACTTTCAGCAACTAACAGCCTTTGTTTACTCCCCTCCCTCAGATAAAACTAATAAACTTAGAGAAGAGAGGTTTGGCCGCTAGGCTGTAGCGAGCTATTTCTCTTTGTCAGACAGAAAACCGTTATATGTCTGTGCAGAAGTAATTGAAGAAGTAGCAGAAGTAATACAAAAATAGCTACTTTCGTCCAATTTCCCCCCTCCTTATTGTTTAGTCTGTTGTCATAAGTGCAGACTTGTAGTCAAGGGTTTGGCTTCAGTTAAAATGTTTTGTAAACAGATGACGTTCTGGATGGTATTGCCACTTTTTCCTCTCTGCATGTATACCTCCCTCTAGGTTTCACCTCTAACCCAAATCATACACATCTGATACAGCTAAGCTAAACTCGACCACATGGTTCATCTCCAGTGGTCTCAGTGGCCTGTGTCATTAGGTGCATATTAATAAAGTGTAGTAAGATCACATGCATTTACCTTGTGACGTGTAGTGTCACAATCATGATGTTTCAGCCTGTGAAAAATTGTAGATGCACTGAATTTATATAGGCACATGAAATGGCCTAGGCTGCTGCATGGCACAACTAAATATTCTAATGGAATCTTTTCAGCTTATGTACTTTTCATTTTAGGATCCTGGTGGAATATTTGAACTTGTTGAAGTGGTCGGCAATGGAACATATGGTCAAGTTTATAAGGTTTGTGTAATTATTTCTATATTCGTAGTGATCCAATGTCAATTTCCAGGTTGCAGCTTGGGATGTAGCCCCTGAAGCAAGTGTACCCACAGGTCTGCCAAAATTGGTCATGTGTTTGATTGGTGTGTAGTTTAGTTCTTTGTGAGTGTTTGGTCTCATTGTCTGTTGTTCCCATAAAATGAGAAATGGGACTCTCATTTCTGTGTTTTTATCAGCGTTCCATGTAGACTTTTTTCATTTTCTGGTGCTGATGAAGACTTTATTGTACGTTCTTAAAAAAAAAAATAAACATGCCAAAAAGGGTGCATTGGACTGATGCCAGTGAAGTACCAAGTACCAGTGTTTACCAGTGTTAACATCCACATCCGCACCTCTGCGCTGCACTGCACCGCTCACAGCACACCTCGCATTTTAACTATACATGCCTGTTTGTACCGGACTTTTTAAAATTGATTTGCACTAGACTGTCAGTTTACACCACACCAGTATTACCTTTTAAGTTTCATCATGTTTGTCTATAATGTTTGTACTACGTCTTCTTTTAAGATATTTTTTAGTTTTAGTTAATCTTACTTAATTCTATGTCTGCCTTTAATCTAAGTTTGCTCTTGTGTATTCTGCTGGAAACTGTGAATTTCCCTCTGGGATGAGTAAAGTATGTATCTATCTATCTACCTAAGGTAAAGCTGGGAACTCATGATCTAGAGCAACTACTTAGTTGACAATACAAACTGCAGTGATTATTAAGGTATAGGAGTGAAGAATGTAAGCATGGGCTCCCTCCTGCAAAGTTTGCAAAGTTCAAGATGCTGTGTATTAAAAAAAAATTTAATATAGTATATGTAGTTTAGAACTGTAATGGTAATTGTATTGTAAAATGATATTGTACTGACTGGCTTGTCCTTAGTCCTGATATTACCAAAAAAGCTGTGGCTTTAAGCAAGTCTTGAGTTAGTTTTCTGGAAGTGGATTAAGCAGGTCTTAACAGTGGGCTAAACAGCCTTGCCAGTCTTGATTCACCACTGATTTTTTCTGTCGATTTAGGGCTTGACCTGGCCTAGATGTTAAGTTAAAAATCTGAACCAATGTGTATCACAAGAATACGACTGATGTCCTTGGAAATCCCTACTTCTGACCTGGCACTTTTGTCCCTGACATCTGATAAAAAAAAAAAAAACTACCAATTAGCCACACCATTAAAACAATTGGTGAATATACTGATAATCTCATTACAATGTTTCTTGTCAAGGTGTGGGATACAGCAAGTGAGTGGTCAGTTCTTGAAACTGATGTGTTGTAAGCGGGAATAATGGGCAAGCATAAGCATCTGAGTGACAAGGACCAAATGGTGATGGCTAAATGGTTGGATCAGTGCATCTTCAAAACCGCAGATCTTGTGAAGTGTTCCCAGTATACAGTGGTTAGGGCCTAGCAAAATATCGGACAAAACATTGCATCTTTATTTTGTTGTTTTTTGTTGTTTTTTCATAATTTGAAAAATGCTCTTTCTATTGATATTGTGTCAAAAATTTACAATGGACCAATAGAAATAGTCCAAAATATCCCTTTCCCATTTTCTCTTTCCTTTCTTCTCTCAAAGCCCTTCACTAACTGCAATCTGCATTTCTGAATTATCCTTTGCCTCATCCTTTGAATGTAATTGTATAGGGTGTATATTGTTGCTAAATAATTACTAAACATTTTATGTGCATGTTTACCACACTACATTATACTAAACTATACCAAAAACGTTTCCCACAAATTTGAAGTAGCCTTGTTTTGATTTGCCTGATTTGTTCTCTTTTCATCTTTTAAAATTGCACCAAAGGAAACATTACATTATTGTCAACATTAACCAGGAATTGGCAGGTTAGTGGGGGATACAGAATGCCAGACATTTGACAGAGGAAAGAAAATCAGAAAAGGTTGTGTGTCTATATTTTGGAAATACAGTATGATGATTTTTTTCCCTTTTTTTGATAAATTACAATACAGTGTTTAAATTGAGAATATTGTGGATATCATCAGTACTTAAAAGGACATGCTTTATTAAACTGTATGCCCATTTAACTGCATTTATTGCACTGAATAAAAATAATAATAGTTTATGTTAGTGTTTTTGAAATGTGGCTCTGCTTGTTCTTTTTTGTTGGCTCCACCTTATCAAACCTCATAAAATGCTATGAAGCATCAGGATTCATATTGTGTATTTTGAAAATGCCTTGAAGTATTATGATGTTATGTTTTTGCCATATCCACCGCTTCCAGTAACTAGATTAGAAAGCTAGAAGGGGATCTTTACTTTGCTTTTGCAACAGTTCAGGGCCATTATTCTTATTTTAATGAAGTTTGATTCAAAACATTGAACTGTTGTAGTCCAGCTAACAAAACAATTACCACAGCTCCTGCCTCATCCCATGTTGCTTAGGCATTTCACTATAAGTAACTGCAGTACTCATTCTGCACATATGTACTAGGACTTTCAATATGGTTTTACAAATGAAGTTTCATTTGTCAAACCATATTGGGGAACATGCTCAAACATGCAACACTTTTAGCATATTGTCTGATGAACTGCTGTTATAGAAGGGAAGAAAGGGAAGTCCATACTGGTCAGAGCTGCCTTTATGACATTAACAACTAATTGGTCCTTTGTAGATCAAAGTTTACACAGAAGAATCACGTTTCAGTGGATCATTGATCGAGATCCACTCCAAGATCAGTGGATAAATAATACATTTTCTAAGTGACACATCTGAGTGTCCACATAAAGTTGTAAAACAAAAGAAGAGAGAGATTTTACTACATTTGTGTTGACCATGACCCTGCCTTAACAGAAGACCAGTTCATTAGAAAGTTTCCCAGTGTTGCAGATGACCAGTCCACTACTGGAGATACCATTTCTTTTTTTCTGGACAGCACTTCCTGTTTTTGTCCGTCATATAATACAATGATACTGGTGAGAGGGGCTTCACAGCAACCAAGCGAATGTGAGGAAATCCCCTGTCGACAGAAATATTCTCCTCAGGTTTCTCAGACAGCTCCTTCTGGGGGGCTAGAGGTCATTGTTCACTACAGCAAGAACAATGATTGAAAATATTGTTCTCTTTGCTTCTCATTGGCTTAACTAAATTTTCTTATGTAACACAGTTTTGTCACTTTTGTCGCAGTGAATGATGAGCATATCCTGTGGTACAGTATATATTTATTAATCAGATGAAGCTAATTCTTCGCCTGAAGTAAAGTTAACCTTTTTTTCAAGAGCATGGACCTTCTAGCTTCCTTTTTATTGATGGGGGTGCTCATATGACACCATCTGTTTTGTGTGAGTGGCCCATTTGATGGAGAAGGTCAAAGCAGGAAGCATTTGTTAAGAAAGCAGTTTCCTGGCCCTAGGCTGTTTTGGAATCACCTCGTCCGTGTTCTAAAAGAGCAAAGCTCACCATCTCATCATTGGATTACACTTATTAGCTGCTTCTCTGGCCAGTCGATTGGCATCGTGGTGGTCTAACCCACTTTTGTGAACTGTGCAAGAGCTGCAATACAAGGTGAAAGGTTGTACATGAGTTTTGCTTGTGTAACTCACTCTATAACCTCTAGTGAGGAAAATGTTGAAATCAGGAGGAGATTAAAGAAATCAGTTTCCCCTTTGAAATAGCCCTAAAAACAAGATCCTAGTACATTGTGAGGTTAGCTAAACCATATCATAGTGTTTCATGCTATCATATGTTAGAATGAGTCATGATTTTCAGATATTTGAGTAGACATTAAATGGTAAACATTTGGATAGCTAATGCAACTACTCTTTATGTCATAAACATGTCTTCCC
This sequence comes from Brycinus macrolepidotus, assembly GCA_037974445.1. Taxonomy (NCBI): domain Eukaryota; kingdom Metazoa; phylum Chordata; class Actinopteri; order Characiformes; family Alestidae; genus Brycinus; species Brycinus macrolepidotus. The sequence goes on along the minus strand of JBBPCZ010138714.1, from coordinate 5,035 downwards.
TTGGTTTTACTGGAGCCAGAAGGGGAGATCATAGATGATAATTCCCGGTGAATAATTCCCAGTGAATCTCGAATAGTATTTTTGCTTGAAACGCCCAACCTCAGCGTTATGCTGGATGGAATTATTGACATAGTATAAATCAATTTATTTACAAATCAGGATTTACTCCAATTACATAATAAAAAGGAATACAATATAAATATAGACAAAGCTGTCAATAAACATAAATAGTTTACAAAAAATAAACTTCCTAAAATTATTATAGTATAGTATTATTATAGTATTATTACCATATGGACTGATGGTGAGTGGTGTCGTACCATGTTCAGCGATGAATCTTGGTTCTGCATTACCATGAATGGCCGTCGTGTACGCATATGGCAGCACTGAGAGAAGAAGACCTATCCTGCCAATATTGTGAAAAGACACACCGGCGTTACTCCTGGCATTATGGTGTGGGGAACCATAGGGTATGACTTCAGGTCATCTCTGGTAGTAATTCGGAGGACCCTGATGACATCAGTGACATCCTGCATCTGCATGTCTTACCCCTCCTGAGACAGCACCCTGATACAGTCTTTCAACAAGACATCGCACATCCAAATATGTCGCAGGCAGTGTGGCCAGCCATGTCCCCCAATCTTTCCCCAATTGAACATGTGTGGGATCAGCTCAGACATCAGCTTAGACCTAGTGCCAATCTGCCGGATCTCAAAGGACAGTTACAACAGCTGTGGGCCAATGACTCCCTTCCGCACCGTATCGCTGCATGTATCCAGGCCCAGGGGGGTGCCACACCCTACTGACATGGGACCAGCAGTGTGCCCATAATGCCAACCCTGTTGTCTGTTTGATCTGTTTCCAAATATTTTTTATTGAGCATTGTAGTGGCATTACATTCAGAAAGATATGTTGGCTCCAATTTTTGAATTATGCATGAAACAAATACAAATACAAAAAGTACAGTACACAAAAATAACAGAAACCCACCCACCCGAACACCCAGCACTACTAGCAGTCAAGTTGTATGTTTAAGAGTTGTAATAAATGGAGACCATACATTCAGAAATTGTTGGTATTTATCTATGAGAATATACCTGATACGTTCTAGATGTAGAGTAGTAGTTATTTCTGCAATCCACACGTTCAATGTGGGGGCCTCAGCCTTTTTCCAGTATTAAATATAAGGTGTTTTTGCTGTTATCAGACCATAAGCAATAAATTGTCTCTGAGAAACAGTTAGCTTTCTCAGTTCTTCAGAGGTCTCCAAGATGATTACTTTCAGATCTGGATTAAGAGGGAGCTTTAGTGTTTTGGAGAGGACACTAAATATATCCTTTCAGAAATTCTCTAATTTGGGGCAGGTTGCAAAGCTGTGGGTTAATGTAGCTTCTTGAAATCGACACCGGTCACATAGGGGGGAGATACCTGTAAATATTTTACTCAATCTAGATTTGGAGTAATAAAATCTGTGTAGCACTTTAAATTGTATCAGTTGGTGTCTGTGTTCATAGAACAACTATGTATGTATTGCAAACTCCACTCCCATAACTCGTTCGTAATTGGCTGACCCAGTTCATCTTCCCATGCCTGTGTATATACCTCAGAGGAAGAGGCGTTAACATTTAGTAAAACATTGTAGATGTGGGATATGGACTTGTCAATTTTATCTCCTTTACCTAGACAATCGTCAAGTTTTTCTGGGCCAGCTGTAGAGAAGTTCTCCATGTGTGTTTTAACGTAATCTCTTGCCTGAAGGTACCTAAAAACTATTAGCTTTTAAGTTATATTTTTCTTGTAGTTGCTGGAAGGTGGCAAAAGTACCATCTAAGTATAAATTCCCCACTGTGTGAAGTCCTTGAGTTTTCCATTTTTCAAAAGTGTAATCAACTTTGGAGGGGATAAAAGATGGGTTACCTGCGACTGGAAGAAGGAAGGACATGTTTCTCAGTTTGAGACTAAGTTTAAGCTGTTTCCAGATGCGAACCGTACTGTGTATTACAGTACTGTAATTGTATATTGATCGGTTCAGTGTTATTGGTGACAAGGCAATGGCTCCTAGAGAAAAGGGCAAGTAGTCCTCTTTTTAAATTTTATGCCTGTTTGGTTGGTGGTAGGAGTCATCTAACCAAGAAATGAGGATCTTGACATTTATTGCCCAGTAGTAAAAAAGGAAGTTAGGTAGGGCTAATCCACCGCCCTTCTTGGGTTTGCACAGATGACGTTTGTGTATTCTGTGGGTTTTGTAATTCCAGATAAAGTTAGTAATGATTGAGTCAAGGTTCTTAAAAAATAATTTGGGAAGATAAACTGGTAGTGTCTGAAACAGATATAAAAGCTGCGGGAGAAAGATCAATTTTATAGCGTTTATTCTACCTACCAAAGAAATTGACAATGTCTTCCAAAATTCTGTGTTGTCCTGGAGTTTTGCAATTAAGGGGGGGGGAATTTGATTTAAACAAAAGGGTGTATTCCTTAGTGATGTTTACTCCCAGGTATTTAAATTTATCGGTCACAGTCCTAAAAGGGAACTGCTGGAATGAGATGTCGTTATTTATGTTTATGGTCATTAACTCACTTTCACTCCAGTTTATTTTGTAGCCAGAGAAGGCCCCAAATTCGTTTATTGTGGGTAATAAGTTTGGAATACTGGTGTGGGGGTTAGTAATGTATAGCAATAAATCGTACGCATAAAGGAAAATTTTGTTTGACGAATTCTTGGTATTATAGCCTTATGCATGGGATCTAATTGTTTCAGCCAGTGGTTGAATGGCTAATGCAAATAGCATCAGGGAGAGAGCACATCCCTGCCGATTACTTTTGAGAGAGTGTTTGATTGTTTAGTATTTTTGCGCTTGGATTTTTATACAGTAGTTTCATCCACAAAGTGAAGTTTTCACTAAGTTGAAATTTTTCTAACACTGCGAAGAGATAATACCATTCTGCCTGATCAAATGCCTTCTTAGCATCCAGCGCAATAATTGTTAGACCTTGACTCTGTTTTCTGAGAATAAATTATGTTAAAAAGGCGCCTTAAGTTCGAAAACAAGTGTCTTTTAGGGATGAACCCAGTTTGGTCTGGGTGAATGAGCTTACCCAACACTCGGCCGAGTCTAGTGTCTTAGTTAGGATTTTCTGATCTGTGTTTAAAAGTGAGATTGCTCTGTAAGATCCAGCTTCTTCGAGATTTTTGTCTTTTTTGGGGAGTAGGGACTCGTCAAATGTTTGTGGCAGACTCTGGTCTCTAAATGCCTGTGAGTACACATTCTGTAGTCTCCGAGACAGTCTGTGGTAAAATTTTTTGTGAAGTTATTGCACAACTCATCTGGGCCTGGTGCTTTTCCATTTTTCAGTGTATTAATAGTATCTGAGATCTCCTTTGTTGATATCTCAGACCCCAACCCCTTACGGTCTTCTTCGTTTAGGGTTGGGAGGTTACATTTATTCAAGAAGGCATGCATTAGCTCTGGTTCCGCTGTTGAATGAGAGGAGTAAAGAGTTTCATAAAATTGTCAGAATCTATCGTTAATGTCTTTGAGTATTGAAAGCAGTTCTCCTTATCTGATCTAATTTTGTATGTCGAGCGATCGTTTTCCCATTTACGCAGTTGTCTGGCTAGGAGTTTGTGAGGTTTGTTGCCAAATTCAAAATGTTTCTGTTTGGTATATTGAAAAGCTCTGCAGGTTCTTTCTGGAAGTAGCTGATTTAGTTTGTATTTGGGTGCAGATATGTTGTTGTTTCTCTGTAGTTGGCCTAGAGGCCAACTCAGCATCAAAAATCAGTGTTTTTCAGGTAGAACGCTGCATTAGCTCTGTCAAACTAGAAAATGCGTGTTGAGAATGAGTATGTAGAGAAAAATTGCTTTATCATGCATTGCAAGAAGTTCAAACCATTTAAACTTTCGCACATCTTCACAGAGTACATTTTACTAAACTAAAAGGGGCAGGATGCGTAAAATCATAGTAAACTAGACATATACCTGGAACTGCAACAAGCGTTGCGTTTGTAATTGTTGTGAAGGTCATTTAAGTTGGCAGTGTTGTACTATACATAGCTACAAGTGATTTTTTTTCTATTATTGCCCCATGTCCGAAATGTAAGGGGCTATGCTTTATTGGTAACTTTACCACTTTTGTACAGAATGTTTTGATTTGTGCATATTGTGCAAGCCCTCTTCAAGAAATGAGCTTTTTTAAATTAAGTTTTATTATTTATTTATATGCTAGGCAGTTCACCATAGAGATTTAACAACAGCATTGTTGTTATTGATGTCTGGAACCAGAAAACCATGAAACCATGTATAGAAAGCAACTTAGAAGTACGACTAGTGTATTTTACTTTTGTTTTCACTAAAACATCGTAGAAATTAAAGAAGTATGGTACAACTGCACTTATGCTACCGCGATATCTGTGATTTGATGCCTCAAATTTCCTGTCAGAGTATTGAGAAAGTGTACTATTATTGGTTCATAAGAGGAAGCTGGTTGTCCTTTTTTTCTATGACAGAGCTGACCACAAGCGTGAAAGTTTCTCTGTTCATTTTATTTTATAAAACATAGGATATTTTCCTATTACTGCCTTTAAAAAAAAAAGGACCATCACATCGTTGTGTTGTGCATTTCAGCAACACAGCTCATAGTTTTACCGAAGATATTCCTCCTGTCTTAGGTTCACATTAGGGACACATTTGTCAAACGAAAGCCACATTACATCATATAGTCTCATTATACTGCAAGACATTCAGTGTACCATCACACATTTCACAAATAATTACTGTAAGGCCAAATGTACTTCCCTTAAGTGAAAATGGTTCCTGTCTTCCGAGTATGACATTGATTCATGTTTCTCCCTCTTGATACTGCTCAACTTGCTGCGTCAATGTGGTTTTAGCCAGCAGGACCACATATCGCAGCAGAGCTTCACAGCAGAGCATCTTGCTTTGCTGAGTTCTTTTAAGCTTACAGTGGTGCTTGAAAGTTTGTGAACCCTTTAGAATTGTCTACATTTCTGCATAAATATGACCTGAAACATCATC
>JBBPCZ010138696.1:0-20892 GCA_037974445.1 Brycinus macrolepidotus | reverse complement strand
ATATATATATATATATATATATATATATATAAAATACCAGTTCATCAGAAACTTCACACACCCCCTTGTTAACCTGTCACCGCAAGTGTGTGTATTGTTTTGCGGCTCCAATTTTTGTTGTAGGTCTTCTACCTCCTTTGCAAGTTCCTCGTTCTTAATTAGCACTGTATCAAGGCATACAGCTTCAGGAACTGAACATTCACCTCAAAACTAAACTCCACACGTTGTTCCTCACTATCAGAGTCAGGGGGCACAGGTCTCTCTTGCTGCTCCCACCTGTTTGGTATGGATGTTGCATTACAGCTGCAGTGCAGAAGTTTCACATTGCTCTGCCTTTCCTCCACAAAGCAAATCAGTGTGTCAAGGTCATGTTCTCACTCGGATGTTCATTCATGACCTGACTGTTTCAATGTGTTTGAAATTCAGCACTCAAATTTCTCAAGGTGAGGTTCCCAGCATAAATAGCAATACATTTATAAATGCTTGTCAATAAGTCAACATGAGTAAATAATGACTATTCCACAATGAAGTCTGGTGTCCGCCCACTGCTGGAATGTTTGCAACATTGGTTTTTACAGAAAGCTGGCCAGGTCTAGATCCGTGTTATAAAGCCTTATTTATGTAGCCATGGAGACATCCCATCTGATGTCTATACGTTGTAACTAGAGGCTGTGCATGTAGGTAATAGTAAAATGAATCAGTGCATGAAATCAGTGCTTTGTGCGTGCTACCATATTATGATATGTATAATTTCATATAATAATATAATGTGTATCATATATTATGATTTATTCGTATTATGATATAAAGGAGGCTTCATGCTGCCCTATTATTGGATGTGCTGTGGTGATTTCTGAGCAAGTGGCACAGGCATTTGGAATGCAGATCAAGTCACCATGAAAATGCTTATTACCAAAACCTGCTGAAGTATAACTTTGAGTTTGTTTTCGTTTCACCTGCAGTCCTCCACCTACATTTATATTATCCACTATGATGTACATACATATATCCAGTGTGTACATACATACACTTATACAGCTTTATATATACATATTTATATATTTGCACACACTAATGTCCATATTTATATTTTTTATTTGTATAGTGCACTTTTTATATTATACTGTTGTGTAGCTTTTATTCTATTGTTTTGCTGCTCTTTACTTTGTTTTGTCCACTTTCTGCAAATTTCCCACTTGTGGGACTAACAAAGGTTTATCTTATCTGATCTTATCTCATCAGTCCTGTCATGGTATTCCTTTTTATGGAATGTGATGGTAATATGTAAATATATCTTCTTGATGTTGAGATGCTCTTTGCACTGATTTTCATTGTGAAATTGAAATCAGTGTCCCAATATAAATAATGAAAATGCTGTTTATAAGAAACTAAATCCCTGAATCAGAGAGAGCAGGGCTCAAATAAGTGTAACATGCATTTAGTCATGTTCTCTTTTCCCCATAGCAACATCATCTGCAAATTTTGCCGGCAGTCAGACAGATATTTCTTGAGATGCACCATGAACGGACAGAATTCACATTTAGATCATTTTAATCACCATCTTGGTGGGTGTAATATAGCACTTTTTAAAATAATTGAAGCAACTCAAAGTTGTCCTATTTGGACAGGATTAATTTTATTTGGGGAGGGAGTAATGTCGTTTTTACTGAGGCTTCTCAGTGATTGTAGTCCTGTCCAAATCCATCATGTCAGTCATTTTTATAGACTGGGTGCTCTTGCCTCAGAAATAATTCTGGCACCTTTTACCTGCTAGAAATCAAAATAACCCCAGGTCAAATTAATCCTGGTCTATACAAAACTGTGCAAATTACCCAGGTTAAATGAATCTTGCGTTGTAAAACAAACCATAGAAATAACTCACGATTGTATTAATCATGGGCTCTAAAACAAACTGAAGAAATAACTCCAGGTTATATTAGTCCTGGGCTATAAAACAAAATGTAGAAATAACCCCAGATTATATATGTGCCAGTCTGATAAACAAACTATAGAATAGAGTTTTTTATGTTAAATTTAACAAATAAATTGAAATTGTGCTCTAAAATTAGCGATAAAATATACAGGAAATAAGTTGCACAGGGGTTTGCAAACTCAACTGTATGTTTTTAACAATATTTTAACCTTGTTTAACAAAATCTTTCAGTCTTACCATATGATCTAAACAAGCTTATAGGTAGCTTTTCCATTAGAATTGGATGACAGTTGATAAAAATGAGGAGCAAGTAGCACCCCCATCCCTCATTGTACATTAACACACTGGTTAGCATTTCCGTTCGTCACAACAGCATTGTGGTTAAACTGGACTACCAGCAGCATCAGCATATGCTGGTAGATGCAAGAGCAGCATTGCTAACATTTTATTAGACCAGGAGGCCAGAGCTGTTCTCTTAAAGAAGTTGTTTCAGGCAGAGTGGACAGTCTCAGGAATTTAAAGGGTAAAGGGGACATTTGGCTGACGCTCTTATCCAGAGCGACTTACAATCATTAGTTACAGGGACAGTCCCCCTGGAGGAACTGAGGGTTAAGTGTCTTGCTGAAGGACACAATGGTAGAATGTGGGGGTTTGAACCTGCAACTTTGTGGTCATCAGATTCACAGCCAAGTGTTTTACCCACTAGGCTACTACCACCCTAGAATTTCTAATTGATTAAATGAGAAAGGCCAGGCTGGAAGGAAATAGACAGATGCTATGAAGTCGCTTTGTAGGGCAACTTGCTAAGTGTTGTATTTTCAAAATGGAGGATCTGAGCGACTTTGACAAGGACCAATCTGTGATGGGTAGATGACTGGGTCAGAGAATCTCCAAAACAACAGGTCTTGTGGGATGTTCTCAGCATGCAGTGGTCAGTGCCTACCAAAAGTGCTCCAAGAAAGGACAGTCGAAGGACCGACAAAAGTGTAATGGACACCCAAGGCTCACTGATGTGCATGAAGAGTGATGGCTAGTCACCTAAACCTTTTTCCTGTTCCTCTGAGCTGTGTGCTTAAACACCTCCTCGCTCACCGCACCATTTGAATGGCAGCTAATTGCATTCTAAAGGGACTCATTTTGGGCAGACCATTGGAGGTACTAAAATGAGATATTTAAATGTTACATTAACCTTGGACATTGAAATGATGAAATAAACACACATACATTTAAATATGATATAACTATTATTATAACCAATAAGCACATTGTCCTCCAAACTTTTGATATATAGTGCATGTGTAATCCCACATAGCTCTAATTGAGTCTCACACATTATTATGTTTAATTACTCTTCACAGAATGCTGTTGATTAGCATGCTGCTTCTTGGCAAGTGAATCCCTGATAGTTCCAGCGTTTCTGTGGAGAGCCCTGAGAGGTTAATGACGTCTGTTGCTTCTGGTGCCACAGGTAGCTCAATTCAGAGAGAGAGACACTAAGACCTCCCTGAGACTCCCCCAAGTCTCTGAAATGGGCTATGGTGGATTTTTTTCTTCTCTGTGTTTGCGTCCCAGCTGAAGAATCCTGTCTTCGGGAGGGTCCCTGTGGAACCAAAGAGCTCCAGGGTAAGAGCAACCACTTAAAGCTTCCTCTGGTTACTCAGAGCTCTGCTATGCTAAAGCCCCCCCTCTATCATTGTCGTGATTTCTTTTGTCTTGGCATCTGAAAAGTCTTTGTTCTCTGGAACTCAGAGAGCCGAAAAGTGCAAGTGTCCTTTCCCTTACAATGTTCAGTTTTATGTTAGGGACCCATAGCTACAAGGCCAATGTAGCTGAAAAGGGAGGGAAGCTTATAACCACAGACCACTAGCATCGGGCTAACTGCAGGCCTATACTCACCTCAGACTGTGTGGAGTTGCTCAGTAATTTCCCATAGACTTGCTTATGTGCTTTCTTACACTGTGTGGCAAACCATTGTACATCTGGCTGGAACAACTCCAATAACATCTGGTCTGGGGGGGTTGGGTGCTGGTAAATCATGGACCTATAAGGTAGATGGAGCTTATGGAGTGGATAGTGAATGAAGATACAATGAAGATGTTTCTAATAAAGTGGCCAGTGAGGTCCTTGTACAGTGAGGGAGTGACAGCAAAGCAGAAAACGTGACTGATAGGGTAAAAACCATGACATTTATTGGCTTACTGCCGGTCCATGAAGGATTAGCAACATTTATTTTAAGAGTGCTTCAGTGTAAGTCATATTCATTAATGTAAATCAGGCAAAATGCCTCTGAATGAATTTGCATAATACTTGTTGATGCATTTCTGTCATTTACTGCTGTAAAATTAAACCGCCATCTGTATACCTGATGAACTGTTTTATTGAGTAAATAAATGAATATCCTTTTGTTTGGCATTTAAATGCTTAAACACACTAAAATGTAGTTTCCATTGCATAGTTTAAAAGGACCAAAATGTAACATTTAAACATTGCTGCACATCTCCAAAAGCATTGATACAGTCTGGTTTAGGCTGCAACAGTAAATTTTTTTCTTGATGTATATTGAAGCTGTGTGTGTGTGTGTGTGTGTGTGTGTGTGTGTGTGTGTGTGTGTGTGTGTGCGCACTGCCAAGCACATTTCAGCATTGTACTCCCCTTTAATCTTACATATGTTAAGGAACAAAATAACAAGTTTAATTTATGTAGCACCATTTCTTAAACCCAAGGACATTTTACAAAGACAAATCACCAGCAAACAAAACCTGCATACACATACACACAGCTGGCAAGGTGAAATACTTTTCTGATCCTGGTATATACAGTCCTTGACTAATGGCCTGGTCTAACTCTACTAACCACGTTGTCCTAGACTTAAATCCTAGCCTAACTCTGCAACCGTGGTGCAAAAGTTGCAGCTCAAGCAAACTCCGCTAAAACACTGTCCAAGTCCCAGACTTGCAGCCCAGGCTAACTCCGTTGCTGAGGTCTAACTCCATCCCTGACTACCACGGCCCCCAGCACACAAACCCCTCAGACTTTGCTGCCATGATGCAAAGTCCCAGACTTGTGGCCCAATCAAACTCCACCACCAGTCAGACTGCATCACCACAGTGCAAAGTCCCTGGCTCGCAGTCATGTCAAACTCCACTTTTGCAGTTATAAGCATCCCAGCTCATGACCCAATCAACCTCCATTACTGCAGTGCAAAGTCTCTGAGATGGAAAAACTCCCAGACCAGTGGGCAGTTTAAAAACAAAGCAAATCACAAACAATACAAAACAAAGAAAATCCCCTGTGTAGAGTTGGGAGCCAAAATGTGCACAGCTTTCTTATACTACATACAATAAAAAACCCAAAATAATAAGTCAGTGCTGTCACGGATACAGTCACAAATATTCTGTAATATAATCTTATAGTTTGGCACCAGCTGAAAGCAGCACCTGCCCTTTATAGCGTGTAACTACTTCATGAAGAATAAACCAATAGAAATGGCCCAAAATGTCTTAGAATTAAATCTCTAGTAGCTCAATATGAACAATAATAATCAGTGACTGTTGGTTTCCATTTGTTGTTTGTGACATTATCATCTCTATCAACTGTTTCTTTCAAGTGAAGAACATATTTTTCTTTCCTTCTCTTGTACAATTAACTTTAGCAACATAGACCTGATTAGCTTTTAATCGGTTTGCCAGCAATAAAGCACGATGGTTTGGCAAAACATTTTGAAAAGCTCCATGTTTTGACACTCACAGACTTCAATGTGCTTTTTGAACATTCAGTAGAAAAAGACATGACAGTTTCCTTAGCTCACAGATTCTGTCACCTCTGCTACTAGTCTGCGGTAAGAGTGGCACGCTCTTGTTGTTTTCACACAGCACTTTGTAGCTGTCAGAAATCCTGTTAACACAGAAGAGCAATTGAAGGTTCAGGGGTCCTCCATGTTTTTTGAACCAAAGGGTTTGGATTAAAGGAGGATTGTGGGTACAGGGTTTTTTATTTATATTTTATTTTTTTTGTCTTGGGAGATTCATACACTGTTCTGTATTTCTTTTCACTCCGTTTCTTTGCCTTATTATACACTATTTCTTTACACCCTCTTTTCCTTATTAGAACTTTCATCTCATCTGTACCATTCACATACATATCTCATACAGTTAAAGTAATTTTCAGCACACCTGTTGTCCCATGCTCGTCTCTCTGCTTTGAGCACGATCATGACCTGACTTCACTTTGCAAAGTATAATTTACCGTGCTTCATCACTCACTGGGTATTTTCCAAGAACAAATCAATCAATTGGCATCATGAACAGGATTGGTGAGAGGAAAAAAAACACGGGAAAGGACACCTGATGACCAGTGACAGTAATTAAGCTTTCAAAGAATCTGGCTTTGGCTGGTGGTCTCAGTCTCTTCCTCAATATCCAATTCAAGAACAAGTCTCTGATGAAGAAATAAGTAAACTGTAATTGAAACTAAGGGAAAAGTTTCAGTTTACTGTGAGGTCAAAAGAAGACAGGCATTTGGTTTAAAATTAAGGGCATGCATGCCATCATTTCTGTGAAGGGAAAGAAGGTCAGTATGGACTAAGAATCTCAGTGAATATCTAGACAAAGTTTGGGGTTTGAAAACTGTTAACAGTGAAATTCATGAAAAGTATGCCATTAATGCAGACACTTAGTGGTACCAACTCTGTTAGCCGTAGATGGCCTATCTGTTAGTAAGCTTGTTCATGAAGGCCTTCTCTTGTTATTTATCCCCATAAAGACTCTCTTTTCTTTCTCTCCGGGTCGACCTGAGGAGGATGGGTTCCCCTTTTGAGTCTTGGTTCCTCTCAAGGTTTCTTCCTCCAGCTGAGGGAGTTTTTCCTTGCTTCTGTCACCTTTTGACTCACTCACTAGGGGCTCAGACCTGGATTCTGTAAGGCTGCTTTGTGACAACTTGGTTGTAAAAAGAGCTATATAAATAAAATTGAATTGAATTGAATTGACAAAAAGTATTTGGTCTTTGGAGGATATGAAAAAAGCATGGGGAAAGACACCGCATATAAGAAACAAAGATACGCAGTTGCAATGGACACTTGTTGTGTTGAGCCTGCTCGGGTGCAGGGATTAAGTAATGTTTAAAGATGAGGCTGACAGAGAAACAAAAAGTCTGCAAGAACAAGTGGCAGCTTTGACTGATGTTATCCGTGACACTAAGAAAGAGTTGTCTGAGATGAGTGCTGAGATGGCAAATGTCGGAGAGGAGAGAGATGCTTTACTTTTGTCTGCCTGTCACACTGAAATGGGTGGAATTAATGTTGCACAGCTTGTACTTAACTCCCAAATGAGTCAGTTTCAGCGTTTCAGCCTGCAATGGAACGACCTCTCCTGTACTTATGCCTGCGACTCCAGGAATACTTGTGTCTATGATACCTTCGGCTCCACCTCTCCCTTCTCCTGATGGAGTGCCCCTACCAGCGAAATGGCTGTATCCTGACCTCAATAATGTTGAGAGGAAACAGTACAACTGACTGGGGGAAGAGCTGAAAGCCACAATGATGAAAAAAATGAGAAACTGAGCACTTCACCTGTGATGCCTTCAAGCACTGCACCCCTGGCATTGCCTATTGGCGAAACAATAGTTATACATCTCATGTGAAAACCAGAATTGTGTCATCTGAAAGTGAAAGTGAAGTAGATGACAGCTCAGGTGATTCAAGACACAAAAACTATGACAAAACCTCCTTGCCTCGCCCCTGTGGAAGACATAAAAAAGAAGAACATGGTTGCCACACTTATCAAACAACTCTGGTAAGTGTGCTGGCAGAACCAGAAGAGATTGATGAATGGTCCAACGAGGTCTCACAAGCCAATAAAGGACCCCTGAAAACCTGGACTGAATTGTGTCATTTGAAGAACATCTATAGGCTGCATCCCAACAATGGTGTTCAAATTTTAGCAGCCATCTGAAAAATGGGTGACGATCAGCAAGACCTTTAGGATGGGTGGATGGCAATCAAAACATGGTTTGAAAAATATCAACCTACACAAACTGAGCAGTCGAAAGTGGCCAGTTGTTGAGAGAAACCTAAAGATGGTGTGGCTGAATTTGCTGAACATTTTGAACAGGTGTGGTTGGAACATGCAGGCATGCCAAATGTCGCTGAAGAAAGCTCTGACCTAGCAACTTCTAGCTTGGTATAAATCCAGAAGTTGCTAAAATACTGAAATTCACACAGCCCGACTGCAAGGCCGATACAGGCGTGGATATGCACCAGTATGGCAGTCAATGTAGAAAGACATTGCAGTCAAGGTCAGAATGGCTCATATTGAGAAACAGGACTACAAACACGGCAGTCAAAGTAAGTGGGAGAAGCAGGAGGATTCACACCAGCTACTGCAAAAGAATACACTACGTTTCTGACATATGAGGGAGCACTAAGGTGATGTGCTAGTAACCTATCCTTTAGTAGTCTAAGCTGCTGGGCAACAAGGTCTCAGACTTGAACCAGCCAGAAGATCTCCCTTGTTCAGTGAATGAAGACAGACATGCACACACAATTCGTTGTGCACACAGTTTATAAAAGTACTGCTAGTGGGACTTTGGGGCATTCTGATGGTTACAGGTTGTGGACATGGTCAGCTATGATGATCATAATGACATACCCAGCACAAATACATGTCTTGTTGCTGCTCACAGCACTGCCCAGACCTTTAATAGGTCTACCTGTTGGGTTTATCCAGTAGTTAAGCCAGACCATCCTTTGCAGTTAACTTATGCACCTGAGGGTAATTTGTGTTGGCAAAACAATGATACAGATCTGAAATTAGGGAATAGCAAATGCCATCTATACATGTCGGCAACACAACCTGTCGCTTCTGTGGAAAGTGAGCCTTTAAGCTTTACCCTAGATACACCATGTTTCAACAGATACCCCGGCACCCAACAGTACTATGAAATACGTGTGCATTTTGTTACCAGACAAATGGTCAGGGTAGTGTTATGGTGCATATGTGCTGCCAGCCATGAGACCAACAGCTGGCCCTAGACATTCTTTCCATAAGCGATCTTGTTAATTCTTGCGAACTGACCGTGTCAGGTGCACAACGGTTTTCTCAGATCTAATCCCATATTACGGCATTAAGGTAACATTAGATTCAATTTGAGAAGTAGTTATGGTTATGAAACGCAGCGGTAATGGTACGGCCAAGGCCAGAGCTCGGTTCTGTAAGATGCATGACCCTTGGCATAAGATATCCGTCCTCCTAGAGAAGGGGGGAACGTGTGACATCATTGGGGAAGAGTGTTGTTCGTACATCCCAGACACATCCCAAAACATCTCTGTCCTAATTTCTGACATCAGAAAACAGTTGGTACTCAGGGTGGCACCTCAGTCCTGGGATCTTTTCACCTTACATCCTTCAGGGATTACTTGTAGTTGCCATGGTTCATGCTGCATGTTCATGTTCCAATGATTACTCAGGATGACACTGATTCAAAATATTTTGTGTGATTTATGTAATCATTAATCAACATTTTCTTGTAGAGTTAACTGCTTTATGCAAAGTATTACTTCACATGATTTTCAGAGTCGAGTGTAGATTAAGCTTTCGTGCTAGATTATGAAGTATGCCTTTACTGTGATTATGATTTTGATTGTTCGATTTGTTCTGCTGATTCCGTATGGGTTTTTATGGAATCACAGAGGGGACTGACAGATTCACACCCTATTCCTTATATTTCTTTCTACCTCTCTGCTTTGAGCACGACCGTGATCTAACCTCGCGGTATACATTTGGGCAGACTGATTTGCCGAGACAACATGGAGATAAAAGGCCCTAGTCTTAGCAGGGAAGGATGGACAGGAGAGTTTGAGCCATACGACAGACCCTGTAACATCATCTTTTAACCTCAATCTCAATAAACTTTATCATTTTTAAACTTTTATTTATAAATTATGATTTTAAGTATAATTTATCGTACCTCATCACTGACTCAGAAACCTGGATGTTTTCCAAGAGGAAAATCCATCAATCTGTTCCTCTATTCAGTGGGATGTCCTGGCATTTGGCCAAGTGCTTTCTTCTGTGCTGTTAGGGGCTATAGTAGAAGATATACTATATCTGATTTGCTGTCTTGTATTGTGCCTGATTCAGTAAGCAGTCTGGACTGAAACCCCTGCTTATAGCTTCAGTGTGAAGGGGCAGGGCTGAACCTGCAGGCTGAATAGGTGGATGTATGTAAATGTGTTGGTTTTTATGACATCACAAACACAAAGGAAAATTCAGTTTTCTGTGACCTGCTTAGTATTCCATTTTTGGCCGAAGGTTACTTGTCATGGAGGGTGGGATAGGATTGGGGGCATATACTGGTCCCTTGTTTCTCTGTAAAATACAACATTCGGACTGTCATTTTCCCTCTGGCTCTGAATTACATCTGCGACGACACTCAGTCCAGCAACAGAAAGAACGCCTCCACTCAAAGGCCTGACCATCTGTTCTTCCCCTCCTCCCTGCACACTTCTCTCTGTCTCATAAATCCCAGGTGTCCCATGATGTTAATCTACCTGTGTTAACAGTGTAAGCTAGTGCCAGGAAGCGTCCGCTCTCCTCTTCTTTTCCCTCTGTTTTTGGCCTTGAACGGGAGATGAACAGGGTCATTTTTTAATTGAAAAAAAAAAAACATTCAGATGTGCAAATGAGAATACTTGTTGCATGTAGCTGCATGTTTTTAAATAATGAAATCTAGCCTTTGGATAAAAATGTGAAAGACCCACGTACTGAAATCTCAATCTGGTCATGTCATAAATCATTTCGCCTGGTGTGGTTAGCAATTTTATTGAAGGTTCATCTAATGAAAAGCTAGGGTAAAAAAAAACATATTTTCAAAGATAAAATAAAACATACAGATGAAAGAATGAAAAAAAGAAATATAAAATACATTTATATAATGCAATATAAATAAATCAAAAGCTAGGGTAAATAAAAGATGAAAAAAGATTTTTCACACACACACACACACACACACACACACACATATATATAATATATATATATATGTGTGTGTGTGTGTGTGAAATATATATATATATATATATATATTGCACTAAGCTAGGACTGCCATCAACACTGGGAAGGTGACGGTGACAGTCATGTGAAGGTGACAGTCATGTGAAGCTCCATCACAGCTTTTCAAACTTCAACACCATTGGGCAGCTTTACACGCATGGAGGAGAATCAACAGTTCTGTTAGGTAACCAATGCCCATGTTGGCTAGCATGGCACTGAGGGAGTGATGGAAGGGGAGGAGTACCATCCTTCCCACCAAGAGTAACCAAATCAAAATGTGCAATTTTAGATCCCTGCTCTTGGATGGCTGTGGAGATTCAACCAGTGATATGGCCAACATTTAGACTCAGAAGTCCCTTGATCACCTATCCTGGCAGCCACCAGTGCTGTTTTAATACACTCAGAGCCTGGAACCTGTTGGTTTTCAGAAATATAAAGAAAAACATAAATATGAAGAGCATGTTCAAAACAAAAGTCTGGGAAAATAGCACAGGCATTTTGCAGGTGGGGGATGTGGAGAGAAAGTTGAGTGAGCACGGTGTAAAACTCAAAGCAAAGGCATTTCAAGCCAAGTTTTCTGCACAATTGCATCACACTGTGTAACGCCCCCGGAAAGCAATTACTCAGCTTTAATGTCTGCTAACAGCTCACTTTGGTTGTCAAACAGCAGCCTCAAGCTTCAAACAAGTTCAGTGTAGTGGTTGCTGTATTTTAGAGGATTATATCAAAGCTGTGGGGAGGCTTTAACCATCTACAGGAATGACAGAACAAAAGACATGTCCAAATTTTTTAAACCATTGGAAACCAACTGAGGAGCACCACCTTCCAACCTTTGAATGAACTCCTGACCTGTTTTTGAAAGTTCTAAACCTAAACAATGAACTTCTACACCATGTTGTACATTTGCTGTCCTGTTTAAATCCATGTTCTGAGGATGAATCCACCATGTTCTTCATATACCATGTAGAGTTACACCGTTTTCTATGTTTACTCTCCTGTGTGAGTTCCATGATGTTCTACATCTCCCATGTTTTATGGGTCCACCATGTCCTATCTAAAAAAAAGCACGGAAACATTGCTTTTCTTTAATATGGGACCTTTAAACATTGTTCCTTATTTGCTTTAAGAGTAAAACACATACATATTTAATGTTGCCCCTTGAAGTAGCAGCAGTGTATCTAGCTTCTCTTTCTCAGTAACTTGTAGCTTCAAAGTAGCTTCCACAACGCTGCTTTCCTGGCTCTAATATTTAATTCCCCCTCACCTTATCCTCCAGCTGTGAGATCAGTCGAAACCCCCAGGTTTTATGTTACCATAGAAACCGCCTGCATCAGCACCAACTGTGTTCCACCTCAGTGGAGAGGGAACTCAGTAACATTTTAAATGATTTTTTTTCCTGAGTGCTCTTTTGAAACTCTGTAGCACAAGATGTTTCTTTTCAGACGTGATTGACTGCTGATCTGTGACAAAATGTTTCACCTTCGCAGCTGCTCGGGTTTACGTGCGGTTGCTTGAAGTCGAACACATATGTTGGTGTTTTCACACTGCATGTATAGCACACTCAGATTGGTCGGTTCACACATAACTTTAAATACGTGCTGCAGGCGTTCCTACAGTATATAGGGCTGTTTGAAGGAGACTTCCACCTGTTTTAAAAATTTGCAAAATTCAGTGGCTGAGATGTAAGCGAAGTGTGGTTTGGTGTGAAGTGGTTTGTGGTGTAAAGTGTAAAGTCTCCATTTTTGTCATACATGAACACACCGCAGCACACAGTGTGAACAGCCCAGAATTCATTCTCTGTATTTAACCTATTCACCAAGCAGCAGGCAGCCAGGAGCACAGCACCTGGGGAGCAGTGTTTGGGGACGGTACCTTACTCAAGCGTACCTCAGTGATACCATTAGCAGTCCTGGGATTTGAATCCACGACCTTCTGATCGCAGGGGCAACTCCCTAACCACTAGGCCACCAGCTGCCCCAGTGGTAAAGTACAGACTGGCGAACCAAGGGTCACAAGATCTACAAACAAATAGAACTGCTGTCACATGATGGCAGTAGAGAGATAGAAAAGTCCACCACCAGCAGCTGCTATGTTCCTGCATAAGGCTGTGGGACATTCCACCAACTTTTGCTATATTGTGCTCTTATGAAGCATAGAACAATGTTCCCCCCCTTGAGCCATTAGCACCCTCCAAGACACTTAGCTACAGCTTTCAGGTGCTTCCCCGGAGCTTAAGTTTGAGTTTATAAGGATGAGTTTACTGAGTGCAGGATGACCTCAGTATTTTTAAAGATAAATGGTCATAGGTGTAGATACTAAATGGGCTGTTTACTTGACTACTGAGTTCTTATGTTTGTTAGCAATGTTAGCTGCTGTTCTAAACTAAAAAAAGCTAATGTGGACACCAAGCGTATCCTTGGTTGATTGACTGCATCTGAGGGTGGTGTCAATTTGATTATGAAATTGCTGTTTGCTTCTAAGAAACATTGGTCGATCTCAGTAAAAATGAAGAAAGTGACTAATTGCTGCATAAACTCTACATAAAGCATGGTAATGTCCAGTGCAGTGGGCGTGTGAACCTGAACAGACTGTGCTGAATTAAACACACCGCGTGAGGAGCAGGAGAGGTGAACCAGGGAGAATTAAAGTTCTGGCTGTCCATACTACAGCATCCCAGAGAGGTCTCATTTCTTTCTCACTACTTAAGCTACAAAATACAGACAATAACTGACATGAATTGGTTTTTGCATTTTCAAATCATCTCACACTATCAGTCAAATCTATATATATTCATTCAAATTGAATTGTTTGGAATGTCCACCACTGGACAATTTTATTGCAATATGTGGTTTATTTTTTTGTTTTGTTTGTTTGTTTATTTGTTTGGGTTTTTTTTGCCCCCTCAGATTTAATCATTGCCAATTCCACCAGTTAGTGAGTTCTCCTCCATCACACAGTGCTTCCAAGCTAGGAAGATGAAAACTAGCCCGTACTTCCTTTGAGTCTTCACAACAACTTTGAAGTTATTGAACTTAATACGCTTGAAAAGAACACAAGTGGCACTAACGGATACCCATACTGGCTGTTATTAAGTCCAATGAATGGGGATGGCCATTTGTGCTCTCTTACACTCCTGGACCACGGATGGCACCAGGGTTTGAACCCGCAATCTCCTGATGATAGGGCCATTAGATGGATTTAACACTCAGGAGCCAATATGGGTATTTTTTTAAGACAGACGTGTGAGCGCAGAAGCTAGTGCTGAGGGGCAGCGGGATGCTGGAGGGCTTTCCAGAGGTTTTTCAAGTTGATGCGGTTGGCAGATGGGCTATTTTGAGCTTCCTAATAATTCTCTGAATCACCAGTGATAATCAGGAGCAAACTGCGTGCAGAGAAAATTGACAGAAAGCACCACTTAAAATGGTTATTGGGTCGTTATGCCTTCATGCAAATCACGATAATTGCACACAATTGCAAAACGTTTTCTTATGCACAGCGACATACAATTACAGTTATCAGTGCGGACACACCATTGCCTGCCTAATGAGCCAGACTAACATGTAGACACACAATAAGCCTCTCGCACCCGTCCCGCAGAGACTGTTTTTCTTCCCTAGTAGTTTTTCTTAAATAATTACACACATTTTTGTGACAAGGTTGCAAATAAATATGTCCTAGCAGCTCCAATCAGCGCAGTGAGCCCTAAGTCACTGCTCCAAGCCAAATATTTCCCTTCTCTCCTCTCCTCTCCATACTCTGATCGGGTATTGTCTTAGAAACTGGCGATGAAACTTGGTGGGGCGTTTCAGCTGTTGTTTCCACTGTGTTAAGCACAGAAGGTTTGGAGCCTGTCCCCAGTTAGGGCTGTATCCTGAATGTAAGAAAAGCCCATGGTCAGCGTTAAGATATTTGGATCCCTCAGTTATAATTCACTCACTGATCACCACAGCTCACGTAAGCTCACGATAAGCCGATCTGCCTGGACATAATACTACTGCCCTCTGTCTCCATGACTCCATGACGCTCTGGCCTTTTATGTCACTGTGTGTTGCACCAGCTAGCCATGAGCTGGTTAGTTCCAGCCCTTCATGAACCCTTCCTGAGTTTCAGTCAGGCAGATAACCACTGTAATAAGCATTTTCTGCATAAGCAGTCCTATAATGGCCCTAGTGATGACTCCAGGTCTGTTCTGTTTCTAGTGTGATGCACTACTTATTTTCAGTTGTTAGCTTAACTTCACTAGTTGCCAGCTTCCCATTTGTACTTACAGTGTTTTTTGTTTGTTTGTTTGTTTGTTTTTCCTCTTCAGGTGAAGGGTTCCCTGTTGCCTCATTATTTTCCCCTAGTGGCTATTCTGCCTGCAGAATGGCTTTTGACCCCAATATTTTTAGTTGATATAATCAAATGAGCTGCTAGCGAGCATTATATTCTCTGTATCTACACAGTAGCAGTGGCACCTGGCCTGAGAACAACAAATTTGCCAGTGGCCGGAACCATAAATTGTTCTCCTGAAGTCAGTGCCTAAGCAAAAAGACTGAAATGGAGATATATAAACCACGGAATGCAAACTTACTTACACTGTGGTAACAAAATCTCATATATCAACAAAATAGCAACTTTACAGGAGAAGCAAAAGACCATTTTCACTAATAATGGAAGTTTTCTCCTAGTAATTTTGGACTATTTCTGGCAGTCCGTTCATCATGAAATTTCAGCACAATGTAAAGTTAAGTGACATTTTGTTTAAAAAAAAAAAAAAGGAAAAAAATGACAAAAATGTAGATATAAGATAACGTTAATGTTGGGTTTGGGTTTTGAACAGTCATCCAGTCTATACGTGCTGGTGATTGTTGAAATGCTTAGTTAATGCCTTATAGCTAAGGTTATTGGTTAAAATGGAATTCATGAAAAATACAATTTCATGAAGCATATTTTGTGAGTTCATTATTATTTGTGCTTTTGGTTTATTTATTAATGAGATTTCAATACTAAAATTACATTTGAGCTGTCGTTTTGGACTGGCCAAAGACAAAAGGGGTGGGTCCACTCATTCTACCGCACACTGTATAGTTCAAATTGGATTATTTGTTGTTTGTTTGTTTGCAGAAAAGTTATATTTTTCACATGATTGACACCACAAACATCAACAAAAAGAATGACTGGTCCCAGTCTTGCTCAGTCTTGAGCTTAGCCAACCCTGAAGCGCGTTAGGTGTGCTGCATAAGTAGCTGTGGAGTTGCCATAGCTCCGTAAGGGTATAATTTGTGTACCCTTTTATCACACTATTTTTGGACACATCAGGGCACTTATGATGTAGGAAACTTGTAATTTCCTTCAGGAAGTTCCTGGACAAACCTGGGATTGAAAAGCTGCATGGATGTGCTCTCAGTTGCTCTCATGTCAAAATAAGTAATTTCTTTGTACTTTGCTTTTCGTTGGTGTAACTGAAAGTGGAGGTGATGCTCTTAGGAGACGCAGGGGACCAGCAGAAGTCTGGCTTTTCAGGCAGCGTGGCACTATGACTCAGACTCTCAAATTCACTTTGTCATCCTGCCCACATGCAGGGTTCATTTCTGCTTTGAAATCTCTCTCAATTCTCAAGGGGAAGTTAGGCAGTTGCAACCAATAAGTAAGTCAAATACTACAATTAGCACAATTTGGACATACCTTCATCCATACAAAGTAAAGTTCACAGGTCATCTGATAAAATATGTTCTGTGGGCAGTAATGTGAAAGGAAAAAAAAACAAAAAAAACTCCAACTTTACAATAAATGAAAATTAACAATAAACAATTCAGTGTGATCTGAGTGTCAGCCCAGTATTTATGGTTACCATCCAATACACTGTTAAAATCTTAAACTAAAAACGTATTTCACTTAAATTAAGAAAATATGAGACAGATTTCATTCTGTCAAGCCTAGTTGAAAATTTGTATTCACTTATTTTTTATGAAATATAATATATTTATATATTCTGAATGGATCATTTCCCACTAGACATTTTACCATATTGGTTCAAATCAAACGTTAATAATGAAGCACAAGTAGTGTTGGGTTTTAATAAAAACATGGTTCTCTTAATAAAAATAAACTATACAAACAGTTTTTTTTTTCTCAGGCATCACTCTCTGCAGGTCCTGAGAGTTCCTTTCTGGTGTATCCCCTGTGCTGTTGGTTTGGTTATAATTGAGTGTATGTGTTGACCTGGTGACCATTTTAGAACATGTCTTGCTCATGTCCAGCCGTAGAGCAGTTTGGTCCTCATTAGGCCATACATTCATCCAGAGCTGATGGTTTAGAAGGTTTTTGTCTCTGGAGAAACTACATATTAAAAATTCAAATGTTGTTCGTCTAAAAAGATACCTTTACCGATGATTATTGTGTATTAGGAGCTCCATCATGCTCCATCATAGCTCTTCAGGGATTTTATTATGTGAGTGTATAGAGAGAGATGAAATGTTGAAGCTCAGGGTCCACAGTGTACACATACACATAGTCCAGATAACAAAACAAGATTGTGCTAAGACATACAGGACAGTGCAGTACAAAAAGTGAGTAGGTAATGTGCCAGTAAAATTAATCCACCACAATATTCAGACTCGTTAAATGATGTGATGAATAAACATGTTCTGAGTATGTGGGCAGCATTGTGCAATAATACATGTGCTGTACAGTTGAAGATAGCAAATTAGACCTGAAAATCAACATGACCCTGAGCAGCAACATGCATTCACAGAAGTATATAATAATTAATATAGTCCATTTCTAACAATATAAATAGTAATGAGAAGTTACAGAAGCAGTAAGAGTTCTTCTTTTTGTAACCATGACAAAGTGCATTGTGCATACATAGAAGTCAGTGTCTGACTTCCAGTTTATGTGAAAGCAGTCCTTTTCATAAAGTGGCTATGCATTAGTTTAAGTTCTGTATAGTAGGTTATTGGGGGGGTTGAGGCAGTATGGAGGATCCCTGGAGGCAGCATGGTGTGGAGGAGCTTGACAGCCTGGAGGAGCCTGACAGCCTGACAGCCATCTCCTCACTACGAAACACAATGTACTTAAAATGTGCTTACCCCTACCTTAATTTACCCCTGAAAATACCAAAAAACCCTTAATCTGAATTAAGTGGCCGTTAATTTGTGACACCGATCGTGATTTAAGGCATGAGTGTGAAACCCCTTAATCTTAAATTTAAGGCGTTAATTCAGGAGGTTCTATTATTTAGGGGGCAAATTTGAAAAAGTAAGGGGAAAATTCAGTAGTTTTACCCCTTAATCAGCCTTAATCTGTGCACTTTTCCCCTTAATTTTCATTAATTTCCTGTATTGGGGAAATTAAGGTCAAAATTAAGGTAATTTTAAGGGGTAAAATTAAGGCGTTTGGTTTCGTAGTGCCTACTGGATGGCATGAGTGTAAAAAGTCCATGTGAGGTATGGGATAGGTTCTACACAATGGTGCAGGCCTTGTGAACGCTGCGTTTGCCGAATGTTTCGGCTGGTGTTGGGAGAGGCACCTCAGTAATGTTCTCTGCTGTCTTCACTACCCTCTCCAGGCACTTGCAGTCAGACATGTTGCAGTTATCATACCAGATAGTGATGCAGCTGGTCAGAACACTCTCAGTGGTGCCTTTGTAAAGCATAGTGAGTATGGGAAGTATGAGCTTGCTTGTTTCAGCTGTCTCAGGAAGTGTATTCTCTGCTGGGCTTACTTAGTTAAAGAAGTGGTGGTGTTTGTTCATGTAAATTCCTCCGTTATGTGCACACTGAGGAACCTGGTATTCTTTACAGTCTCCACAGCAAAAATGTTGATGCTGAGTGAGGTGTGGGAAGGACGTGACTTTCTTAAGATAGATTGTTGTCTCTGCACCAGATGGACAGCTGTTCGACCTCCTCTCTGTATGCTGACTCATCATATCTGCTTATCAGTCCCAGCACAGTCGCATCATCCGCAAACTTAACTCCAGGGCTTAGTGTGATGGAGTTGGAGGTGTTACAGCCCATCTGTACTGACTGGGGCCTTTCTGTCAGGAAATTCCAAGATCCAGTTGCAGAGGGTGGAGCTGAGGCCTAACCCACTCAGTTTCACAATCATTTTTTATGGTATGAATGTGTTGAAGAATTGTCTTTTTGTGGAATTGTCTTTTTTATCCTGATGTCAGGGAGAAGTGAAGAGCAGTGGATATGGTGTCCTTAGTAGATCTGTTGGACCAGTATTCAAATTGCAGGAGGTCTAGAGAGATGAGGAGACTGGTCGTTATGTGTGTCATGACTAGCCTTTTGAAGCACTTCACAATGATGGCAGTGAGTGCCACAGGGCGGTAGTCGTTCAGGTCCGTCACTGATGACTTTTGTGGCACTGGGATGATGGTGGTGGATTTAAAGCATGCTAGAATGGACGACGGGTAGAAGGATGTGTTAAAAATGTCTGTGAGGACTCAATTGGTCAGTACGTTCTCTAAGCACACGGCCAGGTATGTTGGTTAACTTTGGGTGGAGTTCTGCTTACATCAGCTGTGGAAAGACAGAGTGCCTGCTCACTGAAGGGAGGTGTAGTTTTCCTGTCTCTTTATTTATTAGCATAAAGATGGAGTTGTTGCTGACATCTCAATTACAAATAAAATAAATTCATGATTTAGTTCAAAATAGGTAATGAATTACAGCAGGAAACCAATTCTGAGTTCAGTTGTGAATGCTAATGTTTTGGCCACAAGTATACTTAAAAGCTTTGGCTTGTTTTGTGGGAAATAATTAGTGTAGCTAATGTGGTCCATCTGTCTATTTGTAGCACAATCAATACAGTTACATTTCCCTCAAAGAGCAATGTCCACAAGACAAACTGGTTTCAGAGTCATTGATTTTAACTCCAAAAAGCTGTCCTCACCATCTTTATCCAGTTCATTTTGAGGGCTTGGGACTGAGCTCAGCATTCGACTATTATTATTATTATTATTATTATTATTATTATTATTATTAATGTTATTATTATTGTTGTTGTTGTTGTTGTTATCCTCAGTTGAATTGGGTAATGTTTTAAAACAATAGATTTTGCAATGAATTTTGAGAAGTCAATTACTGATATCCCTACAAATATTTTTTGTGTTATTCGTATTGTCAGAGAAATCATTTGGATATAAAAATGAGATGGTATCTTCTTAAATAGGCATGATTTAAAAATGTAGTTGTTTTGCAGAAAAAAAAACACCTATTTATAATTTTGGACTTGCTATAGTTAATACAAAATGTAAGTTGAAATTGTAAATCATTGTAAGAGGAGCTGTAACAGATAACAGACTGGTGCAGAGCCAACAACGTCTCTCTGAATGTGGACAAGACAATATAGATGGTTGTTGACTTCAGAAGGGCACGACGTGATCACTCTCTGCTGAACATTAATGGCTCCTCAGTGGAGATCATCCAGAGCATGTTCTTTGGTGTTTGCATTGCAGAGAACCTCACGTGGACCCTCAACACCAGCTCCATCACCAAGGAGGTCAAGCAGCGTCTCTACCTCCTGTGGAGACTAAGTGCACATTCTCCCCCCAAACCCCCACGGCTTGGTATGGGAATGGTTCCATTTTGGATCACAAGACCCTACAGAGCATAGTGAGGATAGCTGCGGTCTTCGGGGTCTCTCTCCTCTCTTACGGACGTTTGTATCACAAGCAGTATCCGCAAGGCCACCAGCATTGTGGATGATCCCACACACCCCTCACACACTCTTTTCTCCCTCTTCCCTTCTGGCAAAAGGTTCTGTAGCATTTGGGCCTCCACTGCCAGAACAGGAAACATTTTCTTCCCTTGGGCTATCAGACTTCTCAGTCATAACTGAAACATAAACTGTATACACAAACACACACACACACACACACACACACACACACACACACACACACACACACACACACACACACAC
>JBBPCZ010138602.1:10145-20922 GCA_037974445.1 Brycinus macrolepidotus | reverse complement strand
TATAAACAAGTAAATTTTAAATTAAAAAATCTGGAAAATTAAAAAATCTGGAATTTTCTGAAACACAAATAAAATAAGGAAATGAGTACAAGTAGAAATAAGTATAAATGTAAGTACAATTTAAAATTTTAAAAAACACAAATATGAAATTTCTAAAAACACAAATCTAAAGTAAATAACTCAGCCTGTACAGCCTGTACTGGTACCACACAAGGGGTTTTCCATAGCTGTGATACTCCCCAGCTTCATGTTGGACCTGCTGCCTTCCTAGCGTTGATCCTCCTCAGTTCCCTTCTAACTTGAGTTGTTGAAAGAGACAGGTTGGAGCTGGGTGATTGTGTGCTGGAGGTCTTGGTCGTGGGGGAGGGGCAGTAAGCAGGGAATGTAGAAAAGGCATGAAGTCTTTGAAATGAAGCTGAGGTGGGGTGGGGGTGTCTTCAGCAAATGGTGGAGCCTGCATCAGGGAGGACAGTATGGGGATGGGGCAGGGGCAGATGATGAATCAAATCTGTTGAAGAAGTGATGCAGTTCGTTTGCCCACCTTTCCTCTACCTCTGGCAGAGAGTTCTGTTCCTCGTGGCCTGAGATGGTTCCAAGGCCTCTCTGGTGGCCTCGTGGTTGGGGAGTTGCCTCGTGATTGGAAGGTCATTGGTTTGAATTACAGGACTGCCAGTGGCACCACTGAAGTACCCTTGAGCAAGGTACTGTCCCCACACACTGCTCCCTGGGCACTGCATCGCTGGCTGTCCACTGCTTCATTCAGGTGAATAGGTTAAATGCAGAGAAAAAATTTCACATTGTTTACACTGTGTCCTGTGCTGTGGTGTGATAATTTGGCCCCTTATAGTCACATGTGAACACACCACAGCACACAATGTGAAATTCTCTCTGCATTTAACCCATTCACCAAGTGAAGCAGTGGGCTGCCACCAATGAGGGGCGCCCAGGGAGTAGTGTGTGGGGATGTTACCTTGCTCAATGGTACCTCAGTGGTGTCACTGGCAGTACAGGGATTCAAACCCATGACCTTCTGACCTCAGGGCGAACTCCCTAACCACTAGGCCACCAGCTGCCCCAACAAACTGTCCTGGAAGACTTTTGGGATTGTCTTGTGGAGATGCATTCAAGTCATCTAATACTTGTCTCCAGGAGCATGACTTACATTCTTCACTGCTGACTGTATTCTACGTAATGCATTATAACGTCGCTGTGAGCAGGATTCGAACCTGCGTGGGGAAATCCCATGGGATTTAGACTATAAGGTGTCACTTTACTTTTTATACTTTTTAGATGTTGTTCTTCTGATGTTGTTCTGCTGTAGCTGGTACTCCATCCTCTGCCTGTAGCTGTCTATCCAATCCATGATCAGTCTTTACAGCTCTCTCTGCACACCCTTCAGCTCCTCCTTGTTTCCTGACTTGAAGGTTCCTTTTTTCTGCTTGAGATTAGCCTTAATTTCAGGAGAAATCCAGGATATGTTATTTGCAAAACACCGCACAGTCCTGGAGGGTACAGTGTTGTCCACACAAAAATTTACATAGACCATTTTGCAGTTCACGAGAATGTCTGTGTCCTCCCCATGGTCATTACACAGCACTTCCCACACAGTAGAGTCAAAAGAGTCCTTAAGACCCTCCTCTGTGTCATCCAACCATCTTTTCACTGTGTGGGTGACTGCTGGCTTCCTTAAAATAATCATTCTTATAAATGAGAAGTGTTCATGCGAAGAACTTTTTTACTTGTTCTCCACATAATGTAAAGGTTCTTTATATATTTGAAAAGTTTTTCACATTCACATCTCATTTACCAAAATGGTTCTTTATAGAACTAAAATGATTTGTCAATGGAATTGCTTAAATAAGCCTTTGTAGCACCTTTTAACAGTGCACAAAGTAAATCCTGACTTTCTCATCATTTTGAATTTATGGTCGCTGCCTTACCAGGCAAAATATGTACAATGACCGTGCACAGGATTTGCTTAAGTATAAGGTGATTTTAAATTCAAATAACTGAATATCAAATATCCTTTTCAATCATCCATTCCTTGCAGGGACCTGAAGTCAAAACTAGTGAAAGAAGACACAAAAAGAGAGTTGCTAGGCTACCAGTCCAACCTCAGCGACTCTCTCTGTATACGTTGCCTGCAGCCTTTCAAGTTCCTGCTCAATACCAAACGTCAGTGCTTGGACTGCAAATTCTTTGTGTGCAAGACCTGTAGTCATTTCAACAAAAAAGAACAGGGCTGGGTGTGTGATCCTTGCCAAATGAACAGGTAAGTAAACAACTGTAGACCAGGGGCCTTTTTTATAAAATGTACTTGAATTCAATTCTAAATCTGTTCTCATGAAAAGTTCTACGCATTTGTGTGCATGACTAATTAAAACAAATGCAGGCTTGATGGGATTATCTGTACACTATTTTTCAGTTTTGCCCATATTTTACCTGAGCAAAATAGGACTAGCACAGGGCTGGTCTCCATACTCTTTGCTCACTGGTTGAACAGCTTCTACACTTATTTATTGATTCATTCATTACAAAGAATACAAGAATGCAACTGTATATATAAGTACAGATATACAAAAAAGGTTCTGGGAAGATAAATACTTTTTCACATTAAATTCCCATTTTATAAATCTTTACTTGATTGTAAACTTCCACATACAACTATTTTAAAATCAAATCTGTGCATATGAATGCTTAGGAAAACAATGCTGTAATCATTTGGTGTTTTCTCAGGTTTACCCAACCTTATTCACACAGTAATATGCGATGGTAGGGTCAAAACTTGGTGTAGACAACATGAAAGCATGGACTCATCCTGCCTTGTATTAACAATTCAGGCTGCCTGGTGGTGGTGTTTTGGTGGTGATATTTTCTTGGCACACTTTGGGCCCCTTAGTACCAACTGAGCATCGTTTAAATGCCACAGACTGCCTGAGTATTGTTGCTGACCATGTCCATTCTTTCATGACCACAGAGTACCCATCCTCTGATGGCTACTTATAGCGGAAGAATGCCCCATGTCACAAAGCTTGAATCATCTCAAATTGGTTTCTTGATCATGACGGTGAATTCACTGTACTCAAATGGCCTTCACACTCACCAGATCTCAACCCAATAGAGCACCTTTGGGATGTGGTGGAGCAGGAGATTCACATCATTGATGACCAGATGTCAAATCTGCATCAACTGCATGATTCTATCATGTCAATATGGATCAAAATCTCTAAGGAGTGTTTCCAGCTCCCTGTTGAATCTATGCCATGAACAAATAAAGCAGTTCTGAAGGCAAACCTGGTACTAGCAATGTGTAATAAAATGGTCAATGAGTGTATAAAATGAACATTTGTCCATTTTCCCTTTTTAAAAAGCTTTCACTGACTCTTCTATTGTAGAGTTTTAAAAATTGGTACATTGGAGTGGTTCCATGATAATGTGCGTGCCCGTTTCAAGCGTTTTGGCAGTGCAAAAGTGATGAAGTCGCTGTACAAGAGGCTGAACACAGAGCAAACCTGCCCCCAGACTGATCTGAGAGGTAAGTCTTAAGTATATCTGTATTCAGTCTTACTATAATCTAAGTAGCAGGTTGCAAAGACCTATTCAATATGTGGTCTCTGAGGTTCCTTACAACCTTGTACACAACCTCCTAACCAAAACATAACATATGTTTCTTTTGCCTGTCATACTTATACCAGAAAAAAACAAGTAAGGTTTTAGAGAATCCGTTTGAGTGACTAATTTAAAGCAAGTAAAACTATCATGCCATAATATTTATAAAGCATTTTATCTGTCTCTCCTTCACCTAACACACAAGTTTGCATCTTAGATGCAAAATAGATAACAGCTAAAAAATCTGAATTTGAGTTTAGTCATATGAAGGATTTCAGAAAGTCTGACTTCAGAAAGACTGAAGATTTGCTGGAAGATCCCGAAAGGGAGCAAGTTGGCTGGGATTAGTCATCCATGTGATTCACACAGTCACATGCTTCTGTCTCACTCAGAAACAAGTGTATCTGCTTAATCCTATTTTTCAAGCTTTAATTGGCCTGAAAGAGACGGTCAGCAGTAAGACTGCATGAATGCAATTCTATGAATACAGTTGTTCTCATAGAACAAGAACCTCCAGATACACAGACAAAAAATACATGTCCAACGTATAAGGAATCTTTTTAAAAGGTCCATATAACAGTTTTCTTTCCAAAAGATTTACCAAAGAGTACACTGGTGAAATTATGGATTATGTTTGAAGGCATGACAAAGTAGATGTTAATTATTTGATCTTTCTATCTATCTACATATCTGTATCTTCTAGAATCTCCAGAATACACTCACAGCATGCCTGATGTTGACAGTAAGTGGTGTTATAGGAACATTATGGATTATGCATGTCCTTGCAATCAAAAAGTGCATCAACTAAACCATTTAAATTCAGTATTCACTCAATTTATGTAAAACGGCTCATTTTTTAAATCCCAGGCTTTCCTATGTGTATTAAGATGTAAAAACCTTTAAAAAGTGATTTACCTTAAAGTCTTTTCTGGGCATTGGATTAGTTTGCTAATGTCACTACTTTCATATGTTTTCTCATTAGGAGGGTATGTACTATATGTATTTGTGAGTATATACTTGTCATTTTGATTTATGGGCAGTGATCATAGAATATTTTTCCTCTGCACATTCTAAAACAAGTACTGACCTAAACAGGAACCAACAGTACTAGAAAGATTTATTTTCCTCCTGCTTGACGCAGCTGGAACTGTCATAGTAACCAATTCAATACTCACACAATTTTAAGAATAAAATTTGAATGCAGAAGAACGGTGACTATATTAATGTACTAACTTGCCTATTCAAGCTAAATTATGTTATTTACTGGCTGATACGAAATGATATAATGCATAGAGGTGTAACAATGCATCAAAATATTGTGATATTGCAATGAAAAAATGTGACAATATGCATTGCAGACATGTGGCAATGTATCATGGAGAATAAGAATTCTTTTAATTATGATGTCTAATAGAACTACATGGTTTATAGCGTTCAACCAGTGCCATTTAACAGCTCAGTCCAGCAAATTCAATACTTCCCCTGCCTTACACCTCTAGTTTCATTAGTAAATTGTGCCATTACTGTCCAGTCATCATTTTTCTTTATCAAAATTTTATTCTAAATATTGTGAGAATATTGAATTGTGAACTCTACAAGAAAATGCTTTGAGCTTTTTTTTGTAAGTGTACAGGCCTAAGAAGGGATAAATAAGAGTTGTCCTCATTTTATGTCTAAGACTCATACTAAAATGGATTAAATTCATATTTTTTATAATCAGTCCACACGCAATACTCCACAGCAACAAAGCAAAAACAGGTGTTTCCAGTGTTTTGTTAATTCATTAAAAATAAAAAACTGAAATATCCCACTAAAATAAGTAATCACACTCTTCAATTAGTACTTGGTTATGGCATCTTTGGCAGCAATGACAGCCTCAAGTCTTTTTTGGATCTAGGAAGACTGATCTAAGAAGACTGGTGGTGGTTCCGAATCTCTTCCATTTGAGAATGATAGAGGCTACTGTGCTCTTGGCAACCTTTAATGCTGCAGAAATGTTCTTGTATCCTTCTCCAGATCTGTGTCTCACAGGTCTGCTGACAATTCTCTGGACCTCATGGCTTGGTTCTCACTGTGACATACCCCATCAACTGTGGGACCAGGTGTGTGCCTTTCTTAATTATCTCTAATGAATTCAACGCGGCACAGGTGGAGTCCAGTCAAGTTGTAGAAGCTTCTCAAGGACCACTGAAAGGAGTAGAATGCATCAGAGTATCCGAGTGTCAAGGGTCTGAATACTTATGTAAATGGGATATTTCAGTTTTTTAGTTTTAATCTGCAGGGACTGGGAAGAGAAAATATGAATTTAATCAATTTTAGGCCAAGTCTTAGACATAAAATGAGGACAACTTGAAGGGTTGTTTTACAAAAAAGCTCAAATGAAGAACACATGCAGCTGAGAAGTCAATATAGCAAATTCTTTGCTCATTTATGGATAGATGATCACTAAACACTGGAGTGTTGTGGATGTCACCTTAATGAGCTCTTTCAAGTAGTAATTTAAACAAAGCAATAGAAAGAAAACTAAGCATCATAACAAGACATTAGCTGGTGAGAGAGGCTGCTAAAATCCAACCGTCAGTCTCAGAAGTCTGCAATGCTCTTTGTGAAGGTGAAGGTGCATGGGTCCACATTTTCAATAGCTCTCCAGAACACAGGCCTCATAAAAGCATGAGAAAGACCCAGTTAAGATGTGGGAGAAGGTTTTATGGTTAGGTATGACCAAAATAGAACTGTTTGGACAGACTTCAAAGAGGTATGTGTGGCATAAAACAAATACTCCCCATGCCTCAAGAAACACTATACCTACAGTGAAATATGGTGGTGGCAGCATCATGCTATGGGGATGCTTTTCTTCTGCAGGGACTGGGAGGAGTTGAAAGGGAAAATGGATAGACACAAATACTGCACAATATTGCAGAAGAACTACAGCTTAGGAGAATATTCATGTTTCAACATGACAAAAAAAACATGCAAGACTGCTACATACTTACCCCAAAATAATTACAACTGTTATTGCAGCAAAAGCTTTCTCTATAAAGTAATGTGTAGGGGTTGAATACTTATGCAAACCCTAAATCTGAATATTTCTTTTTTAGAACAATATCTGCAGAAAAAACAATTATATTTTGACTTTTAAAATTTGTTATAGCATGAGAGTTCACATAAAAAAATGAATGAAAAATGTGTGCAAATCTTTTATAATATGAACAAAAATTCTCAGAGTTGTATAGTCTGGGATAAATGCTGAAACGCAAATGCTTATGTCACCTTAATGAGCTCTTTCAAATAGTAATTTTAAAAAGGGCAATAGAAACATGAACATGTTCTGTTTTGTATTCTGATGAACTTAGTTGTCATGTAATAGTGTTTAATGACTATCTATCCATAGATGAGCAAAGAATTTGCTAAATTGACTTCTCAGCTGCAGGTCTTAAAGACAAAGAACACCACACTTGGGTACTGAGAAGATCCTGTTTGTACCAATCTTAAACAGGTAACAAAAACATAAAACAAGAACATTTGGTCCTGGACTGATAGCCAATGAAATGAAAGTCTAGTGCAAATGATTTCGGAGAACTGTGCAGTGGAAAATTCTTCCTATGCATTTAAACATGTTTCAACAAATTTCCAGTATCCACACATTTTAGTATTCCTGTATACTCAATAAGGCTTTTTTTTTTTTAATTATTGACTACAGAAAACAGATAAATTACAAAAAAGCAAAAATACAGAATGTCACTATTTCTGAACATATGTATTTATTTCAAAAAAGTTACAATATTTTGTACAATGTAACATTTAGCAGAGTAAGTGCTACATACATATGTATCTCTTATGCTGTATCGTAAAAAAAAAAAGGGTTGTGCAAAAGCATAAAATAAAATAATAAAATGTAATAAAATTTTGTTCTTACTAACTTATATATTATCTTTGTGCTACCAACATTTAGGGGGAACATGAAACAACATACAACCAGAAAATTCCTACATACATGGATAAAATTTGATATTCTGTATTTTTCCCGCTTTTGTGCTTTCACTTTACTAAAATTTGCTGGAATATATGTTAAAATCTTGATTTTCCTTTGTACTTTTACAAAACAGTACACACTATTTCCTCCATACAGTTGATTCACTCTGCATCCAAGATGATGAGCACGCAGAAGGCCTGGGAAGGGAACACTACAAACTGGTATTGTGCAGTCTCCCTATAGTACCAATAGCCCACACATTAATATACTGGGGTAATCATTACAAAGTCTCCCTTTAGAAGCGCTCGTCTTGCTTTTTGAAAGTGAGAGATTTCCCTCTAGTGGCACTGCCATATATTACAGTTTTCCTAAATAAGATGCATTTCAGTGATAAATGCTAATCTCATTTTCATTCTCAGAATTTGTAGTCACTACAAACAGCTAAGTACAGGTGTGACAATACAAAATATTGTGTTGCCCACATAAGTACAAAAACAATTGAAATCACTGTAGTGTCTCGATTATCCAATCTCTTGTTTTGCACAAGACTTCAGGACATCAGAGTGAACAGGGCGTCAGGAACTTCATAAGCATTTCTGGACAGATAGTTAATCATGAAATGCAGGCCTTCCGTTGTTCCAAACTACCAAGTAATCTCCACTGTTTATTTATACAAGAAGGAGTAAATAAGAGCAAGCAGCTCTACAGAAAATGAGGAAAACTTCTAAACCTGTTACCCTTACTGCTGCTTCACATCACACTGCTCACAAAACATTCCTTTAGCATTTATCCTGCCTGCATGGAAAATACAGTGTGGCAGTACCCAGGGCAGCGGATCCATGTAGGCAAACTAGCCAGTCACATAGTGTGGCGCTTTAGGAAAGGAGTAAGGACACAACACAAGTCTCTGTTCATGATGTGTACAGATTCAGTTACATAATTTGAAATATGTGGACTGGGGTGTTTGTCATCATGAGGCACTGCACAGCTGCTGAATGACTTTCCTGTGTGGATGGGGCAGCTGGTGGTTGGAGAAGGTGGTGGTGTGATAGTTAGGGAGTTGCCCCTGCGATCAGATGGTCGTGTGTTCAAATCCCAGGACTGCTAGTGGCACCACTGAGATACCCTTGAGCAAGGTACCTGCTCCCCAGGTGCTGTGTCACTGGCTTCCCACTGCCTGACTCAGGTGAATGGGTAAAATGCAGAGAAGAATTGCACACTGTTCACACTGTGGTGTGTTCATGCTTGACAAAAAATGGACACTTTACACTTTACTTCAGCAGCAGTGTAGCCCCACATAAATAGAAAACATACTGATATTACTTGCTTAATAGATTAAGGCTCAATAATGTGTTTGCAAATAGGCTACAATGAATTAGTAAAAGGAGCAAGTGAGACATGAAAATTGTGCACAATGTTTAAGGTAATTTCCAGTGCTGTATATATTTCTTATACAATTTTCTGGGTAATTTTTAAAAAGGCAACCCTTGACACAATCTACTCAACGTGAATTGGACATCTAAAACAAAGGTGACATTTCAACAAAAGATGTGGATTTTTATAGTAAATGAATTGTTTTGAGTATTTCTAACATTTTAATAATAAAAATTTGTATATATCACACATCACATCAATACATTCTACAAGCCTTGCCACCTGGGTTTTCTAATTGAAAAAATTGGATTGGAATAAGTCAGTACTCAAGGATTCAGTCTTGGTATAAGAAAACAAAAAGTGTGACTGTGTCACCTCTAATTTTAATATGTCTCACATTACTCTTTCATTACTGCCTCTTACTATTCATTTTTAAAGGAAACCTGTACAACCCATTCTCTGTTTTGAGAATGAGGTTAGCGTTTTAGTAAATGCATCTAAGTAAAAAATTGCA
Source organism: Brycinus macrolepidotus (assembly GCA_037974445.1). Taxonomy (NCBI): domain Eukaryota; kingdom Metazoa; phylum Chordata; class Actinopteri; order Characiformes; family Alestidae; genus Brycinus; species Brycinus macrolepidotus. Next base: position 11,452 of record JBBPCZ010138602.1, on the reverse strand, counting down.
AACTGTTAAAAAAATTGCAAACTATTTGTCATTTTATTCTCTTTTCTTTTTGTTTGTCTTTTCTCCAAAAATAGGGTCTACTAACAATGTGAAATACGTTTATGTGGAATTGCCCAAAAGAAATCTCCTGACCTTTCAAAATAGAGGATCTTTTACTTCACACCCTTTTAGATATTTTAAAAATATATGATGATGCTGTGCTGATTTTTGAAATACCTAAAAAATCTATATGTTCCATGTATGCCTCAAGACCAGTAAAGGCAAAAGGCTGCTCCCTGTTGACCCTCAAGATTTTAATCTTGGAACTGATTACTCCATCCACTTTCATCATTCTCCCAAGGTACTATATACTATGTATACTAATATATTTACTTCTGTTATGGTTCTGTAAATATTAGATATGAGTCACAATTTTTGAATTTTCAAATTGAATTTTCAATGAAAAAAACTGAAAGGTTTATGGGACTATTGCCTTATCTTAAATATATATCTTTTCCCTTGTTTTTACCAGCATGTAATAGTAAGTGACACATTACTACGACCAGAAGGTGGTGGCAATGCACCTAAAAGCTGTTTGCCATCTCCCATTAAACAACAAAAGAATCATGCATGGATAAGCATTACCTCATTAAAAAACACAATATCTAAGTAAAATAATGTGTAAAAAGCATGAATGGGTTTGCCACCTCTCTCTAGATGGTAAATGCTCATCCCTAATAAATACACTGGAACAGTACTTACATTACAGAGATTTTGATTTTCATATTTAAGGCAGAAAATTCACTTCATAATGTACTTAAACAATAGAGCTTGTACAATATGTTCAAGAGCTCAACCTTTGCATGAAATAGTTTACAATTATAGCATCCAGAAATGATGTATTGACAATAGACGATAGAGAGAAAATTCATGCAGTTGCAACAAGCTGTTATCTAAAATGTAATAACTAAATATGATAATCACATGCCCAATAATGTAATATGTCTTAACTAATGTCATACATTGACTCATAATGTAATTAAATTTTACATTATTGGAAATGAATTATATTTTCAAGTTCACCATTTGTAATATCTTAATAGAAGTCTAAATTTATGCATATTTATTACAGTCTAAGTCAGGGGTATCCAATCTTTGTTACATTAGCAGGCACAGAAAGTACTCAGAGAAACGCAGTTAGACATGTGCTAAGCAGATTTTCTTGGCAACACATTGAAGCGACCTGCATGCAGTTAGAAAATGTGGAATAATGCACTAATTATACTTAAAGGGTGTAATATAAACTGTCAGTTATGATGTAGCATCAA